>QQXO01000248.1:0-32682 GCA_003709845.1 Chaetothyriales sp. CBS 134916 | reverse complement strand
TAAAGCACCGATTCGCTGCAGAATGGCAGAAGGCAGCAGAGAAAGAGCTCAAATATCTGGATGATACTCGTGTTTGGGATGAGGTTGAGTGCTGCCTGCCCGTCAGATCTAGAAGTGTTTGGAGTATTACGTCACTGCCTCACTAAACAGGAAGGTTTGCCGACAGTTTCGCAAGCCTGATTGGCCGGGATTGTCAATTGATCACGTGCTGGGGGGGTGTGTTGAACGAAGATGCCAAGACCACTCAGCACGTGACCCGGTGCGGCCCGTCTATAGCGATATCACCGTCGCTCGTAGTGAGACGATGGCGGTCACAGTGGGACAACTACCATACGACTAGCAGAGTTTTCCGCCGATATCGCATCGACGATATCCACGACCGTTGGTGTATATATATCGAGCAGGAATCCTGCTCTAGATAGATAATCAAGAGTTCAGTCAATCATAGCACTGCGGTTTCGGACGTTTCATTCGTTCAACACCACTGGACCATTGTTAACTAGTTGACTAACTTAACTAAGTTTAACCTTAGCAAAGTTAAGTTACCGGTTTCCGCTTTTGGACAATCTATCAGTCTTGGTGAAAAAAGTTTCTGGCAATTCCATATCAACACATACCACTCGACGCGTGCATGGTTTTCAAAGGTGCAAAGAGTGAGATATAGGGAATAAGCATGCCGGACCAGCCGGAGACCTCGTGCAAGACTGTCCTTGCTGGGACAATCGCCAAATGCCTGTTAGCAGAGGTCAAGCAAGGCCTGAGCGAGCTCGCGGCCAAGCCACACCTGTATGGTATCCTGGCTAACGATGACCCTGCCGCCAAAGTGTACGCGGACTGGACGGGAAAAACATGCAAAGACAAGTAAGTATGTTTGTGCCGTTTTGAACTGATTACCATCCTTGGGTCCTCCTATAAACCGTCCCCCGGAAACCCGACCAGAAGGGCTGACATAGTGGCCTCTTTTCTCCTTCCCACAGTGGCTTCAAGTACACGCTCCACACCGTGGCCAAGGACGACGCAGAAGAGGCGATTATCGCTGCCAACCAAGACGACAGCATCGATGGCATCATCGTCTACTACCCCATCTTCAACAGCAGACAGGACCAGTACTTGCAGCAAATTGTCGACGTCAGGAAGGATGTCGAGGGTCTCTCGCACCAGTACATCTTCAACATGTACCAGAACATTCGATTCCTCGACGACCAGCATCTGCAGAAGAGCATCCTGCCGTGTACACCGCTGGCAGTGATCAAGATTCTCGAGTACCTCCACATTTACAACACCATCTTACCCTACGGAAATCGCCTCTTCGGACGGACCATCTGCGTTGTCAACCGGAGCGAGGTCGTAGGCAGGCCGCTAGCAGCCTTGCTGGCTAACGATGGCGCAAGCGTCTACTCGGTCGATATCACCGGCATCCAGCAATTTACCCGTGGCGCTGGCATCCGTAAGCGGAAGAACGAGGTCGTCGAGAAGACGGGCATGACCTTGGACGAATGCGTGCCTCTGTGCGATGTCGTCGTCACCGGCGTGCCTGGAGACAAGTACAAGTTCCCGAGCCATCTACTTAAAGAGGGCGCTGTGTGCATTAACTTTTCGAGCGAAAAGGTTCGTTCAGATCCCCTCCCGCCCCTTTCTCCCTTCAATTTTTCCACCACAAATGGGGAGTCATGGCACGTACTTACCTCTCTCTCTCTCTTCCCTCCCCAGAACTTCGGCCCAGAAGTCAAGGAACGAGCTTCCATCTACGTGCCAGCCATCGGCAAGGTGACTATCGTTATCCTCCTACGCAACCTACTGCGCATCGTGCAGAACAACCGATCCCAGAAGGCGTCTAAACCAGCGCTCGCCAATGGCGAGTTATGGAAATAGATGGTCTCAGCACACCGTTGCCATCCACCCACCCCCACTATCTATCCTCCCCTTCTCGCAACCAACCAACCCGACAAGGACCCGGACCCGAAACCCAAGCCCTAACCAAACATCGCATGATTTCAACCAATCCATGCATGAGGATAGGCATGTATGCATTCACCACAACCCCACCCGGCCCTCATATCTGTGTGGGAACCCGGTAGCTGGGCTGTTATTCTCAACACTACCGCTATCGCAACCTCATCACTGGGCTACAGTAAATACATCAATCAACCAGCCAGTCCTCAGAACGCAGCCGCACGTGGGGGAATGTATATAATATAGCACACAGTATGTGCATGCACATGTACTATTCCTCGCAAAAATCTCTCCGTTGCTCTCGCTTGTTAATTTGATAGATTGAGCCTTACTGGCAGGTCGATTGACTGACTGCAAATCAAGCAGGACGAGAGAATGAAACGGGTAGAGAGGCACACTAAATACAAAGTAGATTTCCGTCGCTGTCCACTCTTTTCTACAGTAGCTATCTGGGGGTATCATAAAATTCAAGGTCTCGATATCATTATTTGTTTTTTGGAATTCCGCCAGTCCACCAGTCCATGCATCCGTGTGTCTATGTGTCGGTCCAGTATCATCAGGTGAAGTGCCTGCTACATTCTTCAGACATCGGTATCGACAATGTCGCCGCCAACAAAACTCTGGTCCATCCTCAAGATCCAATCTTGCTTCTGCAATTCACTTCTTGCCGCGAAAAGGAATGTATTACGCTCTCCATACACGGCAAAGACGTGACCAAGGCTATATAATTCACTGCTTCGTGACCTTTTATGTCCTAGGGCAGGAGACGTGGTAGATACTTCCGACACACCGAGCAGTCTCCTAAAATTTGGATCGCGGTCAATGCGAGCATGTGTGAGATTGACGGCATTAACACCCTCGCCGTCGGGTACCGTGTAGATGAGAAGGTAGGGCGGACGCAGGTCTACGAAACGGCGGTTCCACTGCATGCTCTGATTGCCTGGGTCAGATGTCTCAGAAGGCATCAGCAGGTGTCCAGACTTGAGCGAATGCGGATTCTTGAGCATGTGGGTGACAGTCGCTATGTATCTAGTCCTCTTTGGTGACGGCTTTGAAGGTGTCGCTGCGACAGAGCCCGCGTTGCTACTCATCAACCGTGCCGAGTCGTCCTCGAAGATGGGGTTGGATACCTCAAATCCGGGCCTTTTCCAAATGGCTAGGTACTTCCGAAGAAGTTGCTCTTCTCTTTCGCCCAGTGCTGCTGGAGATGCACCTCGTGATCTTGGTTGTCGGGTCACGCTCAACTTCCTAATGCCGAGCGATGCCTTGGCTGATTCGATATCCTGAACCTGCCGCCGCTTCCTACGGGCAGAAATGTAGTCTTTGACCAAAGAGATGCCTCGTGGAGCCCAACTTCCCAAAAGCTCCTCGCCATTGATATAGTCTTTAGAAGTGTCCAGACGCCAGAGATCGGCGGCGCGCTTTGCACTAACGGGCCTAACAACGATGGTGAATAGGCCGTTGCTTGATCTGGTAACAACTTGCCGACTCCAGAAGGACTTCAGGACAGATTGAGGGCGAAGGTATGATCTGGACTGAATCTGCAAGTATTGATTCAGGGAGAAGGTCATGGGCTGGTCAAGGGTTGATGATATGATGTCCCAACGCAGTGAAATTCGAATTCGGCAGGCCTCGCTCGTCGTTCGATCTAAAAGCAACGACTTATGCAAGGAGCTGTCCCACTGTCCGATGATGGTTACATTGGATGTGCCATCGGCATTATCTTGGATCATTGGCTCCTGGACCTGCTTAAAGGAAATGTCTGGCGTTGTGGAGCCAATATCAGCAACGTGGCCCATGGAGTCTATCAAATGCACGTCGCCCACGCGCAAATTCTTCAAGTCATCCCAAGGTAAACTGTCGCTCAGAGTTTGCGTAAGCGTGATTGATATTCGCCGTTGAAGGCCCTGATGAAGTTGATGGACACCGTCATCGATATCGTCGGCATGAAGGACCTCAACGGGCAAGTACTGGCCACTCTCGGCAAGCTCTAATAGCTGAACCTTGGCAAAGACATCGTGTCGATCTTCAGTCTGGTACTCTGACTCCGGCAACCGATGAGTCGATTGGCGTGCCTCTTGTGGAGTCTCCATCATCTCGCGCAGCTCATCCCAGCTGGTCAGCTTGTCCAGATGGGTAGTAGTGACTTGAGCATATATGGCGATCTTCAAGACTGCAGACCTCTCACCATCTTGAGCGACGCTCAAATTGTGAATGCTTTCAAACTTGACAGGCCCTTCGCGGAATCCTGTAACTGTTTGGGTTGTGGCGACACTCTCATCAGCTGTACCGAGCACAGACATCTGAGCATGTACACTGCTGCCTTCGTTTTCAGAAAAGCCTACCAAGTCCCGGATGACCATGTTGAATTTGATCTTGCCTCGGGGTGACTCGGCCAGGGAGGGCTCCAGCGATATCCTGATTCTACCGACGACTTGGCGAGTATATGGCGAAGTGACTTCAACATTAAAATCCTGTACACGAGTCTCGAAGACCGCAGTCAGGGGGATAGTGCCATCTCCGATGAAGGTAAAGAGCGGCTGGTCGGAATCTCTGAATGGGTTGTCGAGGCGAAAGTGCTGTCGATATTCAGGTTGGTCTTTGTAATGGTACATTTGGCGCATCTTTGCAAGTCGAGCGTTGAGCTTGGCCAGCGACCATAGATGTATGCACGAGTACTTCACATCAACGACGCGAACAGCTAGGCAGGGCTTGCGAGCATCTGCCAGATACATGTCATCATCGCTGGAGATGTCATGCATAATGAGATCATAGGATGAGCAACTTTCCTGACCAAGGTCGAGAATAACGAACTGGAAGGTAGTGTCCTGCTCGAGCAATTTGCTCATTATCTGTGCCTCTTTAAGCAAGCCAGCAATCTGCAGGACTGCTTCGGCCATCAGAATGTGGTTCCTTTGCTGCCATTTGTCGATGACGATCCTGGCAGTTGCTCTTTCGGCCACGGACAGGTCTGTATAGCCTGATGGACCAGTAGGCGGATGCCATGTCTGGCGGCCAATTTCCAATTGCTTCATTTGCTCCTCAAAGGCCTCTTTCTGTCTTTGGAGTTGTTGTTCATATTCCTGCTTTTGACGCTCTATCTCCTGTTTCATCTGTATCATTCGGTCCTCATGTTCTCTCTCGGCATCAGGCTTTGGGGGGCCAACTTGGGATGACCGTCGAGCTTCAGAGAGATGCTTCTGCTCGTTGAGATAGTGGTGCATGTCAGGGTCTAACGTCTTGAGAGTTACGTCACCATCACCGTTTCCGGGTGTTGAAGGGGTGCCGGGCATAGTCAAGACGGAATCGAGAGAAAAGTTGTCGATTGTGCCGTTCGACATGTACTTGTCTCGGACAAGGAAGGAGCTGAGATCATCTGTGGAATCTTCTTCTGGGTCGAAAATGTCGCGATTGCCTCTTCTCTCGTCACGTTCCCTTTGAAGATTTTCGAGCATGTGGTCAAGTTGCTCATCCGTCATCTGGTTTATCCTCGAATCGGGACCGAGTAAAGCAGTGGCAGCTTCTCTCCGGGCGAGGAGCCAGTCCGAGTCACGACCGCCGAGGTGGGGTGAGTCTGATCGACTGGAAGCGCCATCAGCCTCAGATCCGGCGATGCTATAGTTGCGGTCATGAGCGTGCCTGAAAGGAGAGGGTGAGTTGAGCTGACTGGCGGTGACGGAATGTCTCAGGAGACTTCTTTCAGCGCGTTCAGCCTTGGCCTCGAGAGGGTTGTTGAACTTGAAAATGTGGAAGTCGCCAAGGATGATGCGATTGCCACTCCTCAGCCTCTTTGACTTGACAACTCGGACACCGTTGACCATGACGGCAGCACCATCGGCAGGAATGACTGTGACAACATTGTCGACGTTTTCGAGCTTGCAGTGGTGTTCAAGGATCTTGGAACCATTGAGTCGGATGCCAGAAGTCTCTGAGGCGTCGGCATTACCGACGGTAGTAATGCCAGGTTTAAGATTGTAGACCAAACATTCAGCCAAGAGGGGATCGTCGCTGAGATTGACCAAGTGAGGCGTCTTTTTGGGCGAACTCAAGCCCACGTTGCCCTTGGCAATGCTGATGCCTAGTTCCTCAAGCGCAGCTTCTCTTTCTCGGTGGATCTCTTCGGTCTTTAACAGCTTCTCTTCCCAGGTCTGGTTGAGGTCTTTGTATAGCTTCTCACTCTGGAGAAGTTGTTCTCGGATCTGGGCCTTGCTGACCCTCTTGACAGTGCCGTCAGCTTGGATAATAGAGACAAATTGCTGGTCCAAGGGAGTGCCTTCTGGATAGACCTCTTCTGCTGATCCAGCGCCAGCTCCGCCAGCGAGTTTGCTTCTGAGCTGAGCAAGCTCCTCCTTGAGCTCTCTGATCATTCTGGCGTTTGGATCTTCGTTAACGACAGCGTGGTTCTTGATGCGCTTGGCGGAGTCAGCGTATCGCAGAGTGCTCAATGTCTCCTCGAAATTGATGTCTGCTGGCGAAATGGTGGCAATCATAGCAGTCAGACTGTTGCCACCCAAAGAATCTTTGAGCAGCCAGGTGAGCACGGAGTCACGGTAAGGGACCTTCAAGCCCTTTTTCCCTGATGAAAGATCGGCCAAGGTGGCGATGACTCGACCAAGAGTGGAGAGTGAGCGATTGATCTCAGCGCCTTCCTTCAATCTTGCGCCTGTGGCACCGGTGGATGTGGCTCGTTCTGAGCCAGCCAGATCCACAAGGCTGATCTTCGCCACCTTCTCGGTGTCCATTCTCGTTTCCACGTCGTGCCTTTTCTGGGTCAGTGTCAGAGTGAAGACGGCATGAGAGCGCGAGGAGGTTTCGTTCATGTTAGTCGCTGCAACCGTTCTGGCTTTGTTGCCCTCGTCCATCAGATCTTCGATCTCGGGGAAGGACTGGACTGCTAGTTTGGCCAAGTCTTCGACATAGGGCCCGGTAGAGGGATGCTCTCGGACTCTTAGATTGCCTTTGGTGGACGGGTTGAGCAGATCGCGGACCCGCTCGTTGTAGATCTCCAGATAGGAAACCTCGACGGTGCATTTGAGGTGGGGATCTGCCCGCAACTTGTCGATGCGCTCGAACATGTTTCGACAAATCCGAGGGATCACGCCGGCATCGTCGCCATATCCCATCATGCTGTACGACTTGCCGGAGCCAGTCTGGCCATAGGCAAAAATACAGTTGTTATAGCCGGTGAAGGCATTGTCAAGCAGCGGCGTGCCCAGGTCGTCGAAGAGATTGCTCTGGCTGGCAAAGTGGCTGTCTTCTTTATTGAAGGACCAGTAGGATTTGTCGAACTTGAAGACTTTGGACCCTTCGTAAACGGCCTTGGATGCCCTGCCCTTGCTGTGCTCAATGTCTGGCGGAGGCCGCAAGATTGTCTGGGCACCCTGCATATCCACGACAGATGTGGCATTGCGGTCCTTCTCGCGGTTGTTGAAGGGGCGCACGCGCACGACGACCTTGACATTGCCGCCGCCCCCAGCACCACTGCTGCTTCCGCCTGTCGGCGCCATGATTGATGATGGAACGCTATGAGTGCTGCCTGAAGTTGTCTATTGTTGACATCTCAATCCCTACAATTGAGGACAGGACTAGGCCAGCCCCGAGGGATGGTGCCGGAGCGGCCGGCGAGTACAAGAAGTATAATATATTGTGGATCGTACAGATCGCGTAGAGGCATACGACAGAAAGGCGCGCGTTTTGTCGACCCGAGGCAATCTGAACATTTGGCGTCTGACGGGTCGCGACTTCCTTTTAAGCCAGGCTGCTGCCCAATTTGGAAGTAGAGCCGAGTTAGGCAGCGACGTCATGCCAACACAGATGAGGCAGGCACGACTCCCGGCAGGCACGACTCCCGGCCACACACCACCAGAATCTGCCGCCACTGCACCTCGCGGTCGCAGTCCAACTGCCCATCATCAGCAATCGCCAACATGCAATGAGGCATGAAAGTGCTATCCTCCATACCGCCAATGGCCACTGCAGCTGTTGCTAGATAACCAATCCGACGGTAAGCTAGTTTCTCTCTGTGCCGCCATGTCCTCCTCGTACCACACCAAGAACAACCGCACATCCAAGCGTGGGGCCTTTGTCAACGGCGTGTGGCATTGCGACTGCGACCCGCGCCTACCTGCAGACAAGTTCCAGACCAAGAACGGCGGCAAGAATCACGGCCGGTGGTTCTACACGTGCCAGCAGCCGCAGCACAAGAGATGTCCATTCTTCCTGTGGGCGGACGGGGCAAAGCTGCGGGAGGAAGGCGCGGTACTGAGCAATTGGCGTACAGAGTCTGTCGTGCCAAGTGCAGCACCGGCACAAGCGCCGCAGACACCGAAGAAGACAAAGCAGCAGACGCTGCTGCAGCCGCCAATCACACCGCAGTCGAGGCCGAAACTGATGGCCCGTCTGGGCGCAACAACAGGACCAAGGACGACGGACGCCTCACCGAGCAAGCCGCCGACCAATCTACACACAGACAGTCGAGAATCCATGGACGAGTTCGACTGGTCCAGCGGCAACGACGAAGACATGGCCTCGGCACTGGACATGTTCGAGACGCCGCGCAAACCGTGTCTGTCACCTTCTCCAACAGCAACAATAGCAGCAAAGGTAGCAGCAGCAGGAGCCATAATCACAACCCCATCTAAACGCACCTACTCTCTCATGAAAGGGACTTCCGGTGATGGTAATGGCAACGGCGACGACGGCGACGGAGATGTCTTCACTACGCCCGCCACCACCTCTTCGCGCCTCACCGTCCACGGCCTTCTGTCTCCGCCCACCGCAGGGCGACCCGTGGCCGCTGTTGGTCCATCGGCCTCGACTGAAACCTTGACCTTGCAAGCTCTCTCTCTGCTCGCGCCACACAACCTCCCCACGGCCACGATCAGCTCGCTCACCGAGCTCCTCTCCTCTTACGAACTACAAACAGCCGGGATCGCCAAAGGCCGCGACCTCACGCGACTAGCCCTGCAGCAGAAAGACGGTAAGATCACTGAACTGCAATCCTGCGTGCAGGGCCTAGAGCAGGAGCGCGCGATGCTGAAGAACGTGATCAGTCTACTGAAGAGCGACCTGGCCACGAACACGAAACGAGGCCCACGCAGGCCGAGAGGAGGAGGCATGCAGGGCGAAGGACGGACGAGTGAGAAATAATGGACAGAGATTGGCGCGATCCGCAGAGCGAGAACCAGATATGTTATCAACGTAGTGCAAGAATTAGAGATCAGAAAATGTATCATAGCTAGTCTGATACGACTTTTATTATATGTGCCTTCCTCGAGAAAACAACAAATACTATAACAAATACTGCAATTACAGTACAGTACGGGTTTTGGCATACGCCGCTACTGGGTTGCGTGGTATTCTTACTACCTTCTGTACCCTCGATACCACCCATACTCAAATGTCCAACGTTCAATGTTCAACGGCAGGAACCAAAACATCACTTCATACCCACTCGGTCGCTGATGAGTACTTTGGAGGAATGTGCAAGTGCAAATTTTGCCGCTTGTCTCGCACTGATGAATCTGTTCCTCACGACTGGCAAGCACATTCCGTTCTCGACTTCATGCATGAAACCTAACACATTAGTCACCCTCTTGTGATCACGGATCGACCAGACCATGCACAGGCTCCGACCATCGCTAGCTGGTCCGTGAGGGAAAAAAGACGACTCGTGTTTTATTGTTGGTCCGCCAGGCTAGTTAGTGGACTGATAGCTGCATCAGGTTGGCGGTTTTCTGCACATATCGGTTATAAGTGGGGGGCCCGTTGATTGGCCGCACGGATTTGGCAGCACATGGCAAAATGGCCCCCCCCGCTTCCATCTGGCCGGGTCTCTTGTTTGGTCTTTAACTCATCGGCCTCTTCGCGCATTGACTGGCTCTCGTGGGCCGTGTGGGCGGTCGTCTCTTCGGTGTGATCTTCCAATCCCGACTTTTTGGTTGGGTTGCGAACACAGACCAAGGCTGCAAGCACTACTGGAATTTTGGAACTTCGCCGGCCGTCTTGTTGACCACTTTAACCCATGTTTTAAACCATGCCGAAATTTCGGCGGCTGCCCATCAGGAAGCGGGCGCTCGTATGTCTTGTGATCCGAGAGACCAAGATGCGGTGTCGGATCAGAGGTGCAGCCGCTCTGTGCCAGATCGTGAGGTTGGCAGCGTTTCAGGGTCGATGCTGGAAAATCCTGATCTGGTTGACATCAGATCTGCTGCACAGCCTCAGCTGACGAGTGCTAATTGATGGGCGTCGATAGTTTGCTGTTCTTGCGTCGACCTCGTTTGGCTGGCTTCGTGAGAAAAGTATGATCGAGAAGATGGCGTTGGTAATGGCTCTAGTGCCTTCATCCCTTCAGACCAACGGCTGACAATGGAATTCCAATAGTCATGAGATAGCTGGTTCAGAATCATAAGATGACACACTTGGTACTTCGCTTCTTGCCCTCGCTACGATACAGCCGGTCTTGTCTAGGATCGGCGCCCAGGCTGTAGTCTCGAGCCCTCACACCAGGACCTGATATGGGCTTGGGTATGGGTTGTGATGGTGACTGTCGCTGTCGTCTCAGCGATCGGACCACATCGAAGAAGGCTCGCTCAACATTGATGCACTTTTTGGCCGAAGCCTCAACGAAGTCACAGCCGAGATCTTTAGCAAGTGCCACGCCCTCCTGCGTCGACACCTGCCTCTCGTTGCTCTGGTCGCTCTTGTTGCCCACCAGCATGACTGGCACAGGCCCTGCGTACGGGCTACTGTTCATCTGGGCAGCCAGATAGTTGCCACCGGTCGGCGAGTTGGCCAGGCTAGATTCTTTGACTCGCTGCACTTGGTTGTAGAATTTGTGTATGCGCTGGAACGAGTCTCTCGACGTGATGCTGTAGACGAGGATGAAGCCCTCGCCGTCTCTTATCCACTGGTCTCGCAATGCGGTGTACTCTTCCTGGCCCGCAGTGTCGAGGACTTCCAACATGCACGACTTCTGGTCAATCATGACCTGCTTCCGATACGAGTCTTCAATTGTGGGGTCATATGTTTCGACAAAATGGTTGAGGCACAGCTACATATTTGTCAGCAAGAGGCTATGCAATGGGCAGCTCGTCGTGGGACGTCGCCATACCTGGATTGTCAGGGCCGTTTTGCCCACGCCGCCATCTCCCAGGACCACCAATCGGTACAGCGTCATTTTGCCGGCCATGGCGGAAGCGAAACAAGAAAACTGTGGCTGGGCTCTAGCTTTAGGCCTCAGAGCCTGCAATGAGCGCCTTGATGCAGCGAGATGCACAAGTGTTGAAGAGTGATCGCCTACAGAACACGTTCTTCTCGAAGCGAAAGAGTAGTCTGGAACGGGTCTTCACTTTTCTGGCAGAACTGGTGCCACTTTCGATTTCCTTATTAGGAAAGGCTGCTCGGAGCGGGTGCTGGGCATTCGCGCACACTGGTGGGGAAAGAAAGACTGGCAACGACGAGGTCGGAAACAGTCTTAATGCTTGGACTCTCCTGTGCCGTACTTCAATTGGTAATTGCCAGGTTTGTCGAATTCCGCACTCACAACCGAAGCGGCGGATTGGCGGCGGATGGGCGGCGGATGGTCGGCACCGGGATAGGAACTCGTGTCCGCAGTGGAACACCGTTCAGCCAGCAGCGAGGGCGAGAGCTGCCTGAGCGTCGCGGCTCGGCCAAAATCAACTCAGCTAGCAGGATCAGATTCACTTTCAAGATACTGTAGATGAGCCACGGCCTGTAACAATAAAAAAATTCAGCCAAGTTGTTGATCCAGACTGCGGGAAGAGAGTAGCATCCGATGCTCGTGGTGCTTAATGATGCTGAGAAGAACCGGGCTCAGGAAACTAGACTGAGGGTGCTGCTGAGAAGCTGTCGAGTCGAGAGTGCCGTCAATCAGAATATCATCTCGCATCGGCCGTGACTGCACCGGTTCATTATTGGCTCTACTGGACGGTATTTGTGGATTTGTGAATTTTGTGGGCACTCGTCGTCCACATGCTAGAAGCATGTCACAGTGCCCCATTATTTGTCTGAACTAGTCTCCTGCGGAAGGCTGCGTGGTGCAGGGGGTTTCCTGAGCTAATAGCGACGCCATGCCGTCCCGCGGCACCCCAAGCCAAGTCCTACCTGGACTTCGCCTACATCACTAATAAGGTTCTGTCTGTATCCTTGGACCGGATGCCTCAAGATAGTTGACCTGCTCTGTCCACGGAAAGGCTCGACACAATTGTGCCTGTCGATCCCTATGCCGGCGCCGTGGCTGACCCGTCAAAGCACCCACTACCACCCGGGAGATATGCTGTGCATACCCGACGACAGCGTAGAAGCCACGAGATGCTAGTATCCTTTCTACTCCTGTAAGTCTGGAGGCCATCTTGATCATGGGCTAATAATGGAGCCCCTTCTCTTTGCAAGCGTTGCAGCTTGCAAGCTTAGAACACCTTCGACGTGACGGCTGAGGCTGATGGAAGCTGCTATTCTCTGATGTGATCTTTAGTCATCTTTTCTGTCAATCACAGGCTTACATCATCTACCCTTTGCTGCTGTGATTGCTTTTGGTGTCAATCATCGCAGACCTTAAAGCCTAGTGACTGCAACTCAAGCTTGCGAAGAGGCTGCCATGTAGCTTGCGGTGATTAAAACACCAACGGCTAATTTTGAGACCAGGTTTCGATACCCATTTCTCGACACATGGTTTCCACAAGGATCAGCCTGGAGCAATACCCGACGGCCTTTTACGACTAGGGAATAGTGCGGTCCTATCGGTTGCTAGAACGTGGCATTGACATGAGCGCGACCTCGCTTGTGGGACGCTCCAGCCAAGCTTTTCTTGGGTTGTTCCCCAGAAGCAAGTGACTTGGTGCAACGCTAACCAAAGGGCCCGCTAGCATCTTCGTGTTTCATCACACTCCAGCCAAGAAAAACCCTCTTGGAAGATAACATTTAATTCGAAGGAATGGAGGCCCATGCATAATAATACAAGGGAGGTATTCTTACAGTATCATTAACAGACTGGCGAATGTCGCTTCGAGCGCATGCGGAGGATAAAGCAGCTTCGCCTGGCTGCCAAAGTGGGGCTCCCGGCGGAGCCTTGGAGCTTCCACATTGTGGAGGCAGGGGCGATGATGCGCTTTGACCACGTTCTCATGCCCACCATCTACACCGACGCGCGATCAAGTTACCAACGTTATCTCAGACGTGACTACGTAGAACAACAAGCAAGAATTCTTTCATTGTGCATCCAGAGGACGCAGCAATGCAGTTCGGCAGGGAGGCCTCGCCCCGGTAAGCATGCAGTGTCAGGCGTCTTGCCTAGCTCTGTTTGGAAGGATGACGCTACTGCTGACACCGATGTGGGTAACAACGAGCCGCCCAGCAGAGCGTAAGCAGAGCTGCTGCCGGTTCAACCAGATCTTACACGGCCACCAGCCACATCGTTCCCTCTTTATCAACGGTCGTTCCGCTTTGTAGCACATAGTCGTCATCCCGCCGACTGAGTCTAATTCTGCTCTTTTCATCCGTGCTTCTGTGACTCGAGCCTCGTTTGTTGCAGTTCTACGATTTTGACGACAACGACAACGACAACGACTGACGACTCATCATACATACATCACATCTTTTCTCTAACCGGGAGCGTTCTAACCGGGAGCGTGGAACAGACGAGAAGTAGACTCGTTCCCACCATGACACTCCCCACCAATTCACACACCGATGAGGACGGCCACTTCCGGCGTAAAGACAGCGTGTTCCGCAACTTCATTTCCCCAGAGCCTGGTGCTCGATTTGCGGCAGACAAAGACAGATATGCATTGTATGTCAATTTTGGCTGTCCTTGGGTGTGTGGACCAAACCCCTCAAGATACTCCAGACAGACTGTTAACTTGTGACACAAGGCACACCGCACCATTATCACCCGTGCGCTGAAGTCGCTCGAATCCGTCATTCAGCTGGTGGTGACCGACTTTGATCTGACCCAAGATGGCTGGCTCTTCACTGGACGGAATGGCTCCGCCAGTGCCGATCCGCTGTACGGCTTCACGTCGCTCAAGCAGCTCTACCTGAAGGCCGATCCCAAGTACGAAGGGAGGTATACAGTGCCTTTGCTTTGGGACAAGAAGACCGAGACAATTGTCAACAATGAATCATCCGAAATCATCCGCATGTTCTACTCCTCCTTCGACGAATTCCTCGAGCCTCATCAGCGCGAAGAGAACAGGCCAGGCGGTGGCTTCTACCCCAACCACCTGCGCAAGGAGATCGATGAAATGAACGATTGGGTATATGACACGATCAACAACGGCGTCTACAAGTGTGGATTTGCAACCACTCAAGAAGCCTACGACTCAAATATCTACGCTCTATTCAAGTCACTCAACCGCCTCGAGGCCCACTTGTCTAACCATGCACACCAGCCCTTCTTGTTCGGCCAGCACATTACAGAAGCCGACATACGTCTCTATACAACTCTAGCTCGTTTCGACGTGGCATACTACAATATCTTCAACTGTAACCTCAAGATGATTAGGCACGATTACCCCCTACTATCCCTGTGGTTGCGCCATCTGTATTGGGACCAGTCAGACACGACGAACGGCGGCGTGTTCAGGAAGACAACATTTTTCGATGTGTACAAATACGGCTACCTGAAAGCTCGGGGCCGGCAACTGCATGCAGGTAGCGATCTTGGCTGGCCCGTTATTCTGCCCCGTGGCCCACAGCCTGACATCCTGCCACTGACCGATGAGGAGGAACAATTGCTCCTGGCCGGCAAGCTATCCCCTCTCAAACTGATTACCCAGCCAGCCAATTCAGCGGGCGCCGCCAGCGATGTCAACCCGTTCTCGGCCAATGGCAATGGCATTGCTGTCATGTTTGGCGCCGAGACCGATTCGCCCAGCAGTGCTGTCACACCTGCGTCAACTGACCCAGCAAGCGAAACCCCGAAGCAAAAGTTGCAGCGACGCACAACCCACAGCGAGGAGAATTCCAAATGGTACAAGGCGGCCAAGAAGGCTGAGAAGAGCTCTGGTGCTCCGAACATGCATCTGGCGCTGTAGAATGGGAGCCTCAGGTGGCGCCAGAGAATCGGCCTATGTGCAGCGAGAGACACGCCCCGCGACAAGCCAGATGGTCGAGGCCAACGGTTGGCGGAGATGCTCTTGGCATGCAGTGTGGTACAGCTCAAGTGTGAGGCTATCGCGCAGTTGACTACAGAAATGATGGTGTGGCTGCATGAGGATTCTCTCTCTGACCAGGCAGTAGAACCAACGTACAACAGCGCCGCTGTCTGAGGTGCATTGGTATGAAAGTATTAGCACTCCAAAAAGGCCATTCATTCTTGATTCAACAAAGTATCATATCCTCCAGTCTACTGAAATCGTACCTTAGCCAATTAGCTTCCTGCAAGAGCGCGCCTCGGTTGATCCCCCCACATGACTGGATTGCTTTAAACAACACACATCATGAGTCATGACTGGCGGGTACGCCCAAGTTATCATACTGTGACAAGAGATCGTGTCTAGGTTCCATCTAGGCATCCAGTATTGTAGGAAGACCTTCGAGAGCCATCACCATGTCGACCGTGCACCCACCTAAAGCCCTGCTCACGGATGTCTTTGGCACAGTCGTCGACTGGCGTGGCACTGTGGTCAAATATCTTATCGTTTCAGCCCAGAAGGCTCTAGATGCACCGTTATCTAGTACTCCTGGCGCCACACGAGAGGCTGCTACACAAGTATCATGGCCGGACTTCGCTCAACGTTGGCGAGCATCGTACTACCATTTCACGCGCTCATACGACTCAGACAAAGGACCATTTAAATCGGTCGACCAGCATCATCTCGACGCTCTCATCGAGCTCGTCCAAGATTGCAAAATCCAAAGCCTATGGACGGACGACCAGCTAAAGGAAATCAGCATGATCTGGCATGCTCTGGACCCCTGGCCCGACAGCAGCCGGGGGCTGAGGATTTTGAATGACAAGTTCATCACGGCGACTCTATCAAATGGCAACACGGCACTGCTCTCCGACCTCGCCAAACATGGCAGCCTGAAGTACACGCACCTTCTTGGTGCCGAGGACTTCAAAGCATACAAACCGCATCCCAGCGTCTATCTCGGCGCGGCCGAAAGATTAGGTCTAGAACCTAGCCAATGCGCCTTGGTTGCGGCCCATCTTAGTGACCTAGCAGCTGCGAGAAAGTGTGGCTATCAAACCATATACATCGATAGACAAGGGGAGGAGGAATGGGAGCATATCAAAGCAGCAAGACAGTGGGTAGATATGTGGATAGACATTGATCAAGGTGGATTTGAGGAGGTAGCGCGGAGGTTTGGCCTGGAGGACAGTAGCTGATAATAAGTGTAGCTGAAGCATCCAGGGATAGAGTATCCTGACTGATGAATCATGTCGGAGGGATGACCTCCAGGTACTGGTACTTTGCAGAGCTAAAGTCCAAGGGAGTGGCAGGCAGAGGGCCAAGCATCCGTTATGCACTAGTCGTATCATGTTAGACAGGCATACTCCTTGCTGGTGCCGCCTGTTTCAATAGCCTGCGGGTTACATTTTGGGCCCATCTTACCTCACCTTGGCCCTGACTCGCCGCCAAAAGATGATTACCCAATTGAGCAAGCCCAGGATAGGCTGTCGGCGGAGCGCACGTGCTCTCAACAGTCCTCATGCAAGATACCGCTAATCTCTACCAGGTGGTAGATTCTCAAACACACCAGAGTCCGTCGAGCGCCACATACCATAGTACTGCACTTTACAAAGACAAGCGACCAGGCACTGGCCAGCACTGGGCCATGAAAGGTACACCACGGCGTTGCCAGATTTAAAAAGGCCGTGAAACCGACAGCGGCGCTTGGACTACTTGGGTACAGTGCGGCAGTATCGCTAGGGTTCGCTTTCAGCAGCCTTCGCCATCAACAGTCATTGCCCGTCTCTAATACTTGAAGCTGAGTACAGGCCTATGGGTACTTGGTACGGAAGCTCTACTGTAGGTGTTGAAGTCTGCAAGGCTTCCGATCGCTCGATCTTCGCGTCGCACGACCAGGTCGACCCTCTCCCTGGATCTGCTTCAGGCATCGCATCTCGCGGCTTTGCCGGGATCATCAGTGTGATAGACCGACAGCTCCAAGTTTCTCATCAACGGTGCCTCGCATACTTAGTGACCTGGGTACTTAGAGCAACAGTTGCGACGCCGGCTGCTAGTGTTAGCCTTCCCTAACTTCACACTTTCTGGCAACCCGCATCGCCCTTGCCCAAACCCAGTTAAACACAACCACGATCGAGCGAACCTTGAGGCACCTTTGGTGCCGCAAAGGTCATCACGGTTGTAGTCACATTTCACACTGTTGAGAGTTCGAGACTCGAGAGGCACACTCAGTGGAACGAAGTCGCCATCAAAGCCGCATTGGTCAGCATCCAATCGCAACATTTCCAGCTCCTGTCGCCCCCTTCCCATGGTCGAGATAATTCCCCGACGGGCTTTTCACTCAGCTCCACCAGCGCGGATTGAAACGCGCTTGTCTCCATTCCCAGGTACCAGGCACAGACATCTTCAGACAAGCGCCCCTTTACTCCTGGCCCCTCACCCCGCGACTAATAATAATCGCTCTGCGGTTCTGTCATCCCCACCCACCGCGCGCTGCATCGTTGGTGCTCGGGAAGGCACCCAAATGGCCCGGCCCCTCCGCCACACTACTCTTCCCGACCCACAGCCGGCCAAGTGTGTCCAATGGCCCACCACCCACGCCAACCACACTCTACCCCTGACCGTATTGCCGCCACTGATTTGCTGCACGTTTTACTCTGAGTACATCAGCAAATTGCTCCCGTGTCAAGGACCCACGCTCGACTTCGGGCGTATAGCCTCAATCAGTTCAGGGATCATCCTTCCGCATTGCCGACAAGGATGATGGAGGGGCAAGGCGGTTGACCATTGCAGCGAGGCCGCTCATGGCCTCCTCCACTACGAGAAGATTTCGCTTGTCATGGGCTCTTCTTGAATAATCAATCCTTAACGCGATGGGGCAGAAACTCTATCAGACACGCTTGAGCCCCCCGTTCGACTTTCTTGCCTGTGGACCCGTCAATCGACCTGTCAATTGACCTGTCTGTCCAGTGCCACAGAGAGCATCATCCTCACGACTTGATGTGGTGTGCTCCATCCTCCACACGAACTACTGAGTAGGTAGGGCGAACAGTGCAACCTGAGTGCTGCTGCACCATCGACACCAAGACCTGCCATCTGGTGCTCGTATCAACCCTGTATTTGATACCTGTTTCTATTTCATAGTCCTTCCCACCAGGACCCGCTCACGTCCTTGGATATGCGGCCCTCCGTATCCTGAGGCCGACGTGAGCCTGTACAACACCACATATCAGATCTATCAATCATGGAGCAGGTCGCCGTGTACCAGTTGCCGTCGCCTACCGATACTCCATACCGCACACCATCAAGCACCAGATCGCGTCGGTCGCAAGGCGAGGATGAACTCTCAAATGGCACCACCCCCCCGCCTCTACCTCAGGACAATGAACAATACAACAAACGGCGCAGTAATGACTCGTTCAATCCTGCGCTCGACGACAGCATATCTCCACTCGATCCCCGACGCTTCACGCCCACGCTACATGCCTCCCTAGTCTCAGAGATTTTGTCCTTGAGAAGGGAACTTGAAACCAGGACGAGCGATATTGAGAGACTCGAGACTAGTCTGCACCAGGCACATCAGCAGAATGAAACACTCAACACAAATCTCCACAATAGTTCCAAGGAGAGGCGTGACATGAAGCGCCAGATGCAGATGCTCGAAGGCGGCACATACACTGCCCTTAAGGATCTTAGCAAAGAGCGCGATGCTGCTGTCGCAGAGGTTACCGAGTACAAACGACGCCTTGAGCAGGCACAGAAGAAGGCCAAGAATCAGGAGGAAGTTGCCGAACGGACCCAAGTTCTTTGGGACAAGGACAGAGAGTCCTGGCAGATTGAGAAGCGTGGCCTGCAGACCAAGGCCCAGATCGCCGAAGGCCGACTAAAGGTTGTTCTGAGCGAGATCGCCAACGTCCAGCACGACGACCAGCCAAGGTCACCCGTGCGCAGAGCTGAAAGCCGCACCAGCATGCTGGAAAGTCCCACCAGGCGGCGAGGTCGTCGGCATAGCTCCACGTCTGTCGCCAGCGATAATCATGGCCGAGTGTCAGTTCTCAGCTACGTTCAAGGCACAAGCAACAATCTTGCCGACGAATTGGCTTTCGTTGACGAGGACCACCTGATGGAAGACAGTGCAGAGAATGGCCGACTCTCGCCTGACGCCCTGCCCGAGGAGAACGTCCGGCCCAATTCGAGCCTTTCATTGAAAGCGAGAAAGGTCCTTGGCCTTCCCATCGATCTCGACGGAGACTTAAAAGACGATATTGACCCCGTCAAGCCCGTCCAGGAGCCTCGAAAGACAGTCAATTATGTCGATTCGGCAATCCAATTTTCTCCCCCAGTCTCCCCTATTGCATGGCACAAATCAGACAAACATGACAGTAGATCCGACGCGAGGACCGACAGTCGCATTGACAGCAGAACCGAGAGCAGATTCTCGAAACATCGATCGAGACCTATAGATCTTCCTTGGAGCTGGAGTAGCAGACAGTCAGTGACAGGACCAACCCCAGCCAGTCCGACAGAAAGCATGGATTCTAGGTATGCGCCGTGGAACAACCCCGGGCCAATCATGGTATCTTCCTCTTGTCAGACAGTTGAGACCTTATCTACACCACCTCTAACACCCGACAAGAATGGAGGGAATTTGGAAACCATCCCCGAGAGTACTGCGGAGCCGGTCGAGATGAAGCACGGCAGTACGCAGACTGAACCTGTTGAATTCAAAGCTCCCAAACCACCAAAGAGCTGGCAACATGCTCCAACTGAATCCAATGAGCTGCAGATTCCATTAATCAATATTGTTCCACCTACCTCGAGACCAGCCACCCCTGACGGAGCTTCTGTCGTTCTACCTCCAAGGACCAAAAATGGCGGCACACAGGTTGACCGAGACTTACTAGGTTCCTATACTTCGACTTCTATGCAGACAGAAGAAATTCGGGTTGATAGAAGAAACATCATCCCTCCGTCTCAGATGCCTCCATTGCCATCTGCTTTGTTCAAACCCCCACTCTCAAATCGTGCAGTTCCTCCACGCGGCAAGAGAGTCCCACTTCCCTCTACCATTGGCCAACCCAAGATGAAAGTTGGACTCTCGAGAAATGGACAACCTCAAGATGGCCCCATGAGCCGAGAGTTTACTTCAATACCCAGATCAAGTGGTCTGCAGCAAGGTTTTGGTCAGACGCAGGAGAAGGGCCCTGAGAATGATGCCAAGGAGGTTGAGACAGACTTCTTTGATGAAGATGATATCTTTACTCGGCCGACAGCAAAGTTCACCATCAAGTATGGCAAGATGGTCAGTAATGAATCGGAGCTTGGCGATATCGGGGAGGGCTTTGCTTCTAGTGCTGGTGAAGTTATGGCGTTCGAACACCTCAGGATGTCTGAGGACACCGGCCCTCCAGACATGAAGAAGTTCTTCCGACAAGGAGCCAATCGGACCAACGCTGTAATGAATACGCAACGGGCACTTCCGCACAAGAAGTCTCTGAAACGAGTCCCTTCCTCGCGATCAAACAACATGAGGCGAGCGGCCTTGATCTCGGCTGGATCTTCCGCTCATCATGCTTCCAACTCCCAGTCAACCAACGCATCGAATGAGAGCACCAATCCTCCGCCCTTCCCAGTTCCTTTGAGGTATAGCTCCGCAAAGATTACAAAGTCAATGAGCGAAGGCGGCCGAAGTTCAAGGGCAAGCAGTAACTCATCACCCACTAAGGCATCGAGATTAAGGTCCAAGCACGTCTTACGCAAATCGAGATCTGGTCCTGCCATTTCTCCCCATGCCCAAGTTCGGAAGAGCGGAAGCAGAAGCAGGTCGCCACCGTTGGATGCCCGAGTATCGATCGTGCCAGAAATGCCCACATTTGACATGCCGATCCCCACCCACATCGAGCGGTCGAGCATCAGCGAAGCATTCGTGCCCCCAGTAGAAGCCAGCGCCCCTCGGCCTTCCGTTGCCACGGGCCCTCGCCGAGCTAACAACCACATGAAGTCCAATTCTGATGCCCTTGCGCTTCATCAGACCTCTGTAGTCGATTCCATTGCTCAGACGATGGTGGGCGAGTGGATGTATAAATACGTTCGACGGCGCAAGTCATTTGGCGTGACCGACAAATCTGGCGACTGGGACAATAAATCTGTTGATGAAATATCCGCCACGGTGACCAACCATGGTGTTCGACACAAGCGGTGGGTATGGCTTGCACCCTATGAGCGCGCTGTCATGTGGTCGAGCAAGCAGCCGACCTCTGGCTCTGCACTTATGGGTGGCAAGAGTGGTCGCAAGCGTGAGTCTTCTCTCTTGTTTAGTACTTTTCGAGATTTGCTGATGTCAGTGCAGTCACTATCAAATCTGTGCTTGATGTCAAAGACGATAATCCCCTGCCGAAGGGAGCAGTTCTTGGGGGACCTCCTTTTAATCGCTCGATCCTGATTCTCACTCCCGAACGTGCTCTCAAGTTTACTGCTACATCACAAGAAAGACACTTTATCTGGCTTACTGCCCTCTCCTTCCTCTCACATTCACCCCTTTCGGCCAATGACCTCAACGCTGTGCCTCAAACACAGGCTGGTTCTCTATATTCTCAGCAGAATTCCTCACAAACCGAGCAATCCATCCGGCCGACTCTCGCAGGCAGTCTGCGCCGACGGCCAATCCGGGACAGCATCCGCATTGCCAAGCATCACTCAAGCGCGTCACACTCCTCTCGCCCCGGTGGTGGACTTCGCAGCTTTACCACCGACGCGTCGGCACAGCTGCACACGGTCCCGATTCCGGTTCCGATCCCTAACCGGTTCGACGATGCAGAAGAGCGCGATTACTACGATCCCACCACCGATCCTGCGCTCCCGCCTACGATCAAGCGCTATCATGAGCGTAAACGCAGTAACACGGGCCCGAAAGCGCCACCCTCGTCCTTCCGGGTCTTCAATCAGCGCGATGTTGTACCGGCTCTCCCTCTTCTCCCCAATGGAAGTCAAGCTGGAGGCAGCAGCATTGTCACGTCGGCGACCGGTTCAGATCGAGGCCTGTACACGCCATCTCTGGGCCCATCATCAAGGCGAGGCAGTGAAGCCAGCGGGACTGGACGACCGAGAGGACCGATGTTGGACCCATTTGGTGGCGGGATGAACGGTGCAACCACTGCGACAATGAGGATGGATGCTTTTATTGATGAGAGGAGATACGAGAATGGACCGCTGCCACAGATCATCAATGGCAGCTTGCACATCAATGGCCCTCCGGGGGGGGGAATCAGCGGGCCCGGCCCCAGCCAACCTCGTGGAAGGGCAGATCCCCAGTGGGGAACATTACGAAGTGGGGTCCTGCGGAAGAAAGAGGACTTGGGCTACTGGGTGATTGAAGACAGGAGAGAAAGCATCAGCACAGTCGACAGTCTGATGCAGAATGAGATGATTCTGGCCGAGGGTGCCAGTCTGCATACCATGACCAGTCCGAGGATGAGTCAGGAGTCGAGGATGACTGATCCCTTTAGAGGCTTTTGACTGAATACAAAGAGATTTGGTTATACAATCAACACATGTAACTGTAGATGGCGGAAGAAGAAGAAACCAGTTCGAGTCACTAAAAAGGAACATGTTATTCGGTGGTTGCGGATCTAAAGGAGAAGGGTCGGGGGATTTGTGTGCAATACGAATCGAGGACCTGGTAATGTTTGCTATGAGATATACTTCTGTACGACTATGAGGAGAAGGAAGGACTGTTGTTACTGTACTACCGTACTGCTTTACATTTTACTGTACAGTGTTAATTAAGGGCTTGTGAGAAGATTGCAACGCTATCTACAGAGGCGCTATGTACGCGAAGGTTTCGTTGAAGAATAATACCCTTGTAAGCCTCTCCTCTAGCTGTCTCTCTAGCCTCCTCTAGCCTCCCTTCTAGCCTCTTCTTCAGTTGTGTTATTAATTTCCGAGCTATTTTCGTGAGGTTCCGGGAGATCTTCGAAAAGAGAAAGGTTGCTGGCGACTGCCAAGACCTCAGGGGCGCACCCCCTAACATTTACAGTACTACCTTTTGTAACGATTATTATCATCGCTCGTTTCTCCTAATTACCACGGAAGAACTCAAGATGACGAAGTGGTATTCAAATTGTCTGATAGTGAGTGAGCACCGGTATTGCTACTCCTAACCTTGCTCCCGCTCCTGCTCCTCGTCTTGCCTACCTATCTACCTATATAGATATATATCTCGTATACAGTATAACAACCTTTTGTTAACCCCTGTTTGTTTTTACACAACATCCACCTCCCTCTTCACTGGCTTGAAGCCCTCAAAGACCTCCTTTTCGAGGAGCAGCGCTCCCAGTCTTTTCCATTTGGTCAGGCCATCGTCGCCTTTCCATATACTAGTACTAGCAGTCGTAGCACTATTATTGCCATCGCAGTTAATCTGAACAAGAACCAAACAACTCACCATATCGGCCAGCCACCAATTGTGCACCTCGGAATCTCTGACCAGAGGCAGATCGTGCACCTGGACCAGCAGCACTTGTCCGCGTTGACGATTCTGTTGTCCAGCTCCCCGCTGCTCTAGTAGTTCATGACTGTCCTCACGACTCAGGCGCAGGAAATAATTGGTCTCGTCGAACACGTGCGGCTCCTCGGCGTTGTTGGCCACGTCAATCATCGGCCGGTGTGGCGGCGATGAGCTGACGATCGTCCACAGGTAGCCGACGTCGGATTTGACCAGTGTGCCAACGCCCGGGTTAGCCGCCGCGGTGGTGAGGAGCGTGGGCGTGGCGGAGGAGAAGGAGCCGGTCGGGTGTGAGTCCTTGTCACGCCGGCGTTTTTGGAGTGTGCAGAAGGCCGCGCGCGAGGCGATGTGCAGCACCCCTCTGCGGCGGAAGGTCAGTTGGGCGACGTTGGTGGGGAGCGTTGTCTTGGTGGTGCCATTGGTGGTTTTTCGCCTTTTGGCTTTCTCGTTAATGATGGCGAGGGAGGAGAGGTCGGTGGTTGATATCGTTTTGGCAAGGTCGGGGAGGTCGATAAGCCATTGTCGGTACTCGATGCGTCCCAGCCAGCCGCACCAGCTCCAGCTGGGGAAGTGGAGCGGCCGCCGCCGGGTAAGAGTATGATGGTGGTGCGGGGACCAGAGGAGAGCGCGATGCGCGTCGTTGAGAGGGATGCCGTAGTCGTTGAATTTCTGGCCTGTGCGCGCTTCCAGCTCCGCGAGGGCCCCTTTGCATGCGCTGAGAATGTCGGATGGGTACTTGAGCAGGCGGCTGGTGTAGACGGAGAGGAGGTTGTTGAAATTGCGCAGACTCCATTCCGGCGCGCGCAGATCGATCGAGTAGACATTATCCCAGGCATTTTTGTCGGCTAATCGCACGAGCGCCCGCCGCGTCCGCTTGCTGCTCCCGCCGCCGCTGCTGGTGCTGCTGGTGCTGCTGGTGCTGCCGGTGCTGCTGCTCTTGCCGGTGCTGCTGCTCTTGTCATCGTCGCGCAGGATAAGGAGATCATGAAAGTATTCTTTCTGGCACATCATCCGGACTTGGTGATCGGAGAAGATGAGACTGCGATAGGAGAAGAGAAACTCCTGCATTGTCCAAGCGCGTTTGTCCCATGGCGACTTTCCCGCATTGCCAGCTACCGGGCGGAGTGCCGTCGCCATCAAAGTGCCATTGGACAGTTCACAGGTCGGCTGTGCCCGTAGCTTCATGGGTCGAGATATGCCGGCAATCCCTGCGTGGGCGTCTTCTCCATCTCGGGCAATAATGGTGAATGTCGCACTCTGATAGATGATATTCATCTGCCGGACCTGCGACTCCAGCTCGTGCTCTACAGTCTGATCGATGCAGAAAAGGTCGAGCCACAGGTACTGCTCTCCAAGTTCGGAGGCAATGGTGATTGCATCTTCGAGTGTTGCTGGCAGCTGTTTCGGAAGCCGTCGTGTCTGACTGACCTGAGCGAGTGGGCTGAGCTCGCGACTGGATTGCGAGTCTCCAGCCTCTTGACCATGCCGCGTCTTCACCTGGCTTCCCCAAACGTAGCTCAGTGCTGCATAACGAAAATCTGTGTCGGCGTTCTCAATCTCGCGCGTGGTCAAGTTGATCAGCCGGATATCGATCGGGGTTCGTCCCCCCTTGTCGAAGTGGCAGGCTGCCTGGTGTTCCGTGTCACAGGCTTTCAGCCATTCCGCAACCACGGTAAGGTCAAGCTTGCCATGTTCAGCGCCTTGGGTGGACCGCTTGTGAGGCACCGAAGAAGCGGCTGCAGCATCATCGTTTTGAAGCCACGTGATTGCAATCCTCGCTTTCGGCAGCTTCGATGTATGTGACTTGGGCGAGTTCTCGTACCAGCAATAGTCAGGAAGTACTCGGGGGGTCTGTAGGCCTAGAACATGCCACCACGGCGTTTGAGTGTCGTAGGTTGACAATGCTGCTTCTGTCTGGCCGGTGGCAATGTTTCCCATCATGCCGCCCCTCCGGCTCCCTGATGGCATATCAGTCGCTTCAAGTGCCAGATCATCCACCTGCTGGAGAAAAGTGCAGACAATGCATGAGGACCTGACAGACTGCTGGCGGGGGTTCCCAATCAAGTACCTCTTCTGTCTTCTCGACCTGCCACTGGAGAATATCCGGTCGGGCAGGATCTGGAGGCATCGACTGCAAACACCGTCTGAGCTGGGCCGATCACCCGTCCTGAGCCCACGCTGAGCACTTGGATCCCGTCGACTCATGTTGTTTGCGTGCGTGCTTCTTCTTGTCCGCTCCTTGGCCGTGTGACTTCGCGGAGCTCTGATTTCAAAGCACTCACCTCTGCCATGGTAAAGCGCCACCGCCTTGGAAGGAGAATAGCACCAGGAGATCCTACGTGCAGCCCGTTGAACAGTTGTGAAACTGGAGGCCCCATTCAGGGCCGGGAGTTGTCGGTCATGAACTGAGCATGTTTGAAACACAACGGCGCCGGCAATCTCCGCGAATTATTAGCATCGACCTCGTGTTCAATAATCAAATATTGGTATTGCTAGCTTATTAGTCACGGTCCTCCACATTCACGGTCCGCTGTTTGGCTCCTTTTCCGAGTAACACGAAGGGCGGTGTCGACTACGCGATGCGATGCGGGGTGGACAGGCATCGACGGACGACAACAACATGAACACACACTCACAAACATTGAACAATAATTAGTCTATTACGAAACTGTTATATCTATATAATAATACACAATATATATATAAGGGATTTCGCACGCCCATTACCAATAACCACTACACGCCCTTAAGAGTCATCTGCCATAACTGTCTTTCAACGCGTCGGCCCGACGAATCATGGGCCCGCGGGCGTATAGGTGGCTTACAGCGGAAGAGGTTGAAGTACGCAAAGCACTATACAAAGACTGCAGGGAGGGTATTTAAGTAACTGAATTATTCGCCAATCTATCAATTCATCCATCCCATCCCATCCATCTCCCTTCGCCAGAAGTTGCTGGTTCATGAAACAATTCAAGTTCCATCGCCACCACCATCATCATCACTACAATGTCCACTTCCTCCGCAAACCTCGACACCAACAGCCTCGCCCAAACGCTGTCCAAGCTGCACCAACCAGGCAACCCGCTAGTCCTCGCCAACGTGTACGACGCGTCGAGCGCGCGCGTCGTGGCATCGCGGCACCCTTCACCCACCCACGCCATTGCCACCGCCAGCTACGCCGTCGCGGCCGCGCAGGGGATCGACGACGATGACCTCACCTGGGCCCAAAACCGAACTGGCATCGCTAACATTGTAGCGGGTATTAAACAAGCTGGGAAATGGGGCGCGGTGCCGCTGACCGCCGATCTGCAGGACGGATACGACGACATTAGCGCCACCATTCACGAGGCAATCGCGTTGGGCGTCGTGGGCGCGAACCTGGAGGACTATGATGCGAAAAAGAAGGTGCTGCGGACGAAAGAAGAGGCAGTTGCGCGGGTCAAAGCCGCGGTGGATGCCGCGCGGGCGGCTGCCGTGCCGGACTTCGTGGTGAATGCACGCACGGACTTGTTTGGTTTTGGCGGCACTGTGGAGGATGTGATTGATCGTGGCAAGGCGTTTTTGGAGGCGGGCGCCACGACGGTGTTTGTCTGGGGGGTGGGCAAGTACACCATCACAGAGGCCGATGTTAGGAGGTTGGTCGAGGCGTTCGGGGGCAAGTTGGCCGTGCATCCGGGGGTTTTGGGCATTCCGCTGCTCAAGCAGTTGGGTGTGGCTAGGATTAGTGTTGGGCCCGCGCTGTGGAGGAAGGCGATGGATGTGTTTGATGTCGAGGCCGTCAAGGTGATGGAGTCGTAGATGAGTCTTTCTAGCATCTTCGCCGACTTGTCATACCTTATCGTGTTAGGACCCTTGATGTAAGTTCATTAATGCCTCCACATGCGTGACCTCTTCTCAAACCTTGAGTCCGGTTCTCCAAAGCTAATATGATAACAATTCTCGGTGGGATTCAAAGGTAAAGGCTTCCCCCACCAGAGAATAGGCCGTGGCTTCTCACATTCATAGTAGCCATTCGGTGAGCCGGACAGCAAGAACAGCAGATCCCACACCGAGACCTGCACGCTCAAGTTGAGCACATCCGAGATGGCATTAACCTGCAGATCGTCGCGACTGAAGCTGGTGAGAAAGCGCAGACTGGCATCGATGCCCGCGTCGGTAACCCAGAAGGGATCAAGCAGGTTGAGTGCGGCTTCAGGGATGGCCCAGCCGACGTACTGCAGGGTTTTGGGCGAAGACGGGCGGTATATCAGGCCAATGGCGGTGTTTGGCATACTGAAGATGAGGTCACCGACTTGGATAGAGACATGGGTGTAGGAATCATAGTTTCGGGTAGTTGTGAAGCGCGAGGTGCCCAACGTCGACGGATAGATAGTGGTGATTTGTCTGCGCAGAGCAATTTCCATGCTGTGGGAGGTGTGCCGTGCCAGAGACAGCGTGTTGGAGGTCAACGACCTATTCACGGACGACGGCGATCCAGACCCGAACACCGGCGACTCTATCCAAGGTGCGTTGCTACCGACCAGCGGGGTGGCAATCTCGACCAGCTCGGCAGCGGTGTCGTCGTTGCTCAACGCTTGGCCAAAAACGCTGGAAAAGCCGCCTTCGGCCCTGTCGAGCTGAAGCACATGGACGAGCAGCAGGCCAAAGCGGCTGGCGTCCTCCTTGATATGAGACGAGCACAGCGTGTCGACCAGCAGCGCCAGCTCGGTGCGCGAGTAGTCGATATCAATGCCATCCTCACCGGACCAGTCCCTCGACAAGCCGAGCAGGCCATAAATCCGGTCCCGGATATCCATACATTGCGCACCGCCATACGCCTCGATCAACTGGCGCAGATAGCGCGGGCGCTGCAACGCACGCTGATGGCTCAACTCGCGGAACTGGCTCCTGCTCATGGCCATCTTGGCGTTATGGACAGGCCCAAACACCGAATCCGAATTCTTCATGCCGGGGAAACCCTTGACAGTGGCCGGACCTGCACACGCATACTTGAACGCATCCCAGGACAGGGTGCGCTCACCACAAAACAGCACCAGCTCCTTGGCCAAGAGCACCTCCTGAATAATCCACAACCTGGTCCAGTAATCACGCTCACACAAGCGCTGCAACGCCGTCCACACATGCATCTGGTCATCATTACCAAACAGGTTAGTAAACACACGGACTGGACTATTCCCGCCCCTATCATCGTCCTCTTCGCCATCCCTTCCCGAGCCAACCCTCTCATGGACAAACTGCAGAAACCTCAAGGCAGGATCACTCCCATCGGCCTCATCGCCCAACCATACCAGCACCCTCGCCGCGGATGGATAAATCCGATTCATTAGCTGCACCTGCTGGCCCCGCTCGACCAGGTCGTTCTGATTGATACTGATGGCATCGACCCACAAATAGCGATGGCCATATCTCCGCAGCTGCCGCAGGAACAGCCACAGATTGCGTTGGATACGAAATTCCTGGCCATCGAGCGAGATAACCATCCCGCGGCCTGGCTTGCCCCATTGGTAGGAGAGCGCGGCGTAGGTGCCGGCCGCGCGCTCGATATGTGCAGGGTGGAGGCGGCATTCGATCAGAGCGTCAACACTGCTGCTGGTTGTTATCGTGGTAGGCGGAACAGAAGAAGAATGGGGTCGTGGCAACGGTGCTGGTGGCAGGATTTCGAGGAGGCGGAAACTACCATCTTCGCGGGATAGCGGGGTGTAGCTGTAGTTGGTGGGACGTTCGAGGACAAGGGCCATTTCTGCTTTGGTGTCTCAAGTCTACTGTAGTAGGGATGATGCTAGATTGATCGGTTTCATCATATTCAGCATATTCATCCTTGTCGTGCCCTCCACCATCATTCCAGTACCAAACGTACTCCTTCTTTCACTAATTGAGTTTCCTTGCTGTCCTTGGGAAGTTATGGGAATCGACTCTGGGTCGGCCTGGTATATGTAAAGTAAATTAAGTTTAAAATTTTGACAAAGAAAGTTAACTTAGGGCCAGCTAGAATTCTAAGAGTTGTGGTCGGCTATTAACAAAAGTCACCTCTAAAGTCGACTTATTAATAGGCAGGCCTTAACCTAGCTTGCAGCTCGTATCAAAGCAAACGGAGAAGTTGAATGCCAAGACCTCTTTTGATTGGTAGAAATAGATCTAGGAGTCTTGGCGAGACTGGAGACATTTGATTGGTAGAGATATTCCAACATGTTGAAAAGGGAGCTTTGGAGTTAAGAGCTCAATAGATTTCTGCACATTATTAGTTGTGTGAATGTCATGCAATGTTAATGGTATACCTACCAATGTTGACAGAGCTCTGCTGGCCGTTGGTCGACATTATAATTTTATTAATGCCAAGAAATATCACCTGTTGTTGCGAGTGCCAAATCCTTATCTGAAGCCGACAAGCATAAAAATATGAGGTTCCCCGGCCTCATGTCACCCTTGCATCAGCTGCTGGACATAAATCCCTTACACCTCCAGCTTATTCATTCGTCGCTGAGGCTCTTTGACCTAAGTTTGTTGGTCAAAGTCGGTAGAAGAAGCAGATTAAGAGGGTTCCTTACCACAAGGATGTTTCCTACCGAGCTCCTCCCGGAGGCGAACGGGCAGGCCTGCAGGGAGAGAGAGGGGGGACGGGCTGATGAACCGGAGGACCATACCAATTATTGGTACACGTTGGATAGCCCCCGCCAGGCGGGACGCCCAGGCAGGGAGGAACGCTGAAAGCAACGTGGCCGAGAGGCCGGCACATTCGATATCTGACGGTTTTTTAAATAAAATTTTGGTCACTCTGGAAAGGTGAAGAAAGGGAAAAGAGAGAGAAGTGGATGTAAGCGAATACATAGCCATGGCATCTTCCGTGATGTTCTTCAACGTAGACATCTTCGTTGAGCAAGGAACGAGAAGAGCACTTACTTTCTATCAGGATTTACGGCACCTGAGGACGGGGTCATGCCACGTGTCGACCGGACAAAGGACAGGAAAAGTGATGATGGAAAGCGAACTGAATGAATGAAAAGCTAGCTGTCTCCTATAGATGATCCGTTGAATATGCAGCCCCACCAAGGCAAGTGTCACGGAAGGTGCCGTTCACATGCTTAGGCTTGGCGTTGGTCACTTTATCTTGCCCATCCGGGGGCACACAGTAGACATCATCATCTAGAATCTTACTTGAAGCTCACTTCCTCGTTCAATCCCTATTCTGTCGTGACCCACGCTAGAATTGGTAGCAACGCTTGGTTGCCTGCCCCGTTGAGGCCACCAGAGGGACGAGCGGCGTCGCTCTCGACGCCTTCAACCCCGCCACAGCTCGACCGGCAGGGCCAACTGGGCAGACTACCTACCAGTCACCCAACCAGTAGTCTACAACAGCACCATCAACATCAACCACCCCTACTCATAACACTCGCACCTCGGCCACACCTTCCCAGATGAACCCGCCGACACCAGACCCAGACCAGCAGCCAAGACACCCAGAACCGCCATACCAGGCGGTGATCATGGTACACAAGATCAGTCAATTTGTAGACCAGGTCAACCCTAACAGGGCCGCCCGAGTGGTACGGGAAGGCATAGACCGAGCTATTCTGGTGGCGGGCTGTTTTACTCTAGATAACAATACCACCTACAGCAAGGACAACCTGTCCAGGTGGGATCCGGCGTGGAATCAGGCAGGTAACGCCCTATTCAAGGGTGCCTATAGTTCCTTACTCCGAGAAATAGGTGATTAGTACAAAAGCCACAACAGAGGTCTAGTAACAGGAGGACGCCGAGTGTTATACCCACACCCGGGGGCAGACCCTCTACAGGGTCTGGAAGAGGACAATATATCGGAGACCAACAGACAAGAACAGGGCAAGTTGTCAGCACTATCTGGAATAACTGAGAACATTGAGCGGCTAGACTTCCCAGATCCTCAGCTAATTCCGGGAATGGTACATCAACCAGACCACCCGCGGGACGTAGTGTAACAGGACTCCCAGACCAGGAGACCTACAACAGCTGTCGCAGGAACCGCGATGCGACAAGTATCGCAGATCTCCCCGCTACAGGGATACGGCGCAGACCCAAGTCGGAAGCAATACTGTGATACATGTGAGAAGCACAAGCAACCCTCGGTACAGGCCCAAGGGACCAGCAAATAGGAACCACAGGAAAGACAATGGCTCAGGACATGGCTGGGAATACGGCCAGAAGAGGCTGGGGGAGAATCCAGCCCCCCCAAGGATATATACAATTGAAGGGTATATAGAGAGGATGAAGAGACCTCCTTCCAGAGGACTCTTCATAGTCTGATAGCCAGTCTGTAGGACTATACACTGTTTTAGTATTCTGCTGTACCCCCGTCATATACTAGCTAAGAGTCAACAGCCCTCCTACCCCTATACAGCTGATAGAGTACTATTACAGTGTACTATATCCAGGCCCTCATCATGATTTTTTTTTTGGTTGGCCCTGGGAGCTTATAGGTGCTGTGCGCTCAAAAGGGCAAAGCGCAAAACATTGGCCTCATATGCCGTCAGGGCATCTTAATTTGCCATGAGCTCTTGCAGCAACCTTAATTTGCCATGAGCTCCCGTAGCAACCTAAATTTGCCATGGGCTCCCGCAGCAACCTTAATTTGCCATGAGCTCCTGCAGCAACCTGAATTAGCCATGAGCTCATGGAGCAACCTCAACTTACCAGAGGTTTCTGCAGTTCTTGAAATTCATGTTAATAATTAGTAACAGCAAGATCTCTCTCTTTCAAAAGATCACCTTGATCACCCCAATCTTCATAATCTCATATATCCTCTCATTTATTTGTGTCAAGGGCTGCGCCCTGAAGAGTCTTGGCGGTCGCCGGCGACAATCTGAACGGCGCGGGAGATATACAACAAGTGCTAACCCTAAGACAGCAACGGCAAACTTACTGCTTTGGGCGCCGATCTCCCGGAACCGCTGTCCCGGAAGGCGAACACTGACGGACCAATCACCGACCAGCAAGAAACGGGACTTCCTAGCTACTCGCACCACAGACGGGGCAGAGGGAAGTCTCCGCACTATCGACGGGGCAGAGGGAAGTCTTCGCACTATCGACGGGGCAGAGGGA
>QQXO01000247.1:0-32947 GCA_003709845.1 Chaetothyriales sp. CBS 134916 | reverse complement strand
TCTTGGTTCTATATAAATAGTATCCCTTTTTATATCAGGTTATATAATAGTATAGTTAGTTATAAATAGTCTTTAATGAACTACTGATAGAAGTTAGTAAACCCTAGGAAGCTTTAGATTCCTTTTATATTCTTAGGTACTTTCTATTCCTTAATAGCCTTTACCTTCTCGGGATCTATGCTTAGGCCCTTCTCTATATTGATAATAAACCTAAGGTATTTAGTAGACTTTACCTTAAATTTGTATTTATTGATATCAAGCTGAAGACTAGTAGTATTCAACTTCTTGAGGACCTTGAGGATATATTCATAGTGTTATACCTAACTACCTTCTGAGAAGACCAGTATATTATCTATATATATAGAGACAAAATTATCTAAGAAGTCTTGTAGAGTATAGTTGATATACCTCTAGAAGATACTTAGTGTATTAGTAAGTCTAAAAGGGGTGACTAACTATTCAAAGAGGCTAAACTAGGTACAGAACACAGTTAGCTACTTATCTCCTTCTATAATCTGAATCTTATAAAATACTATAGAGATATTAAGCTTAGTGAACTATTTTGCTTTACTGATATAGCTCAGTGTCTCTTGAATCCGCGGTAGGGGGTAGCGGTCCTTATAGATAATTATATTCAGGGCGCGGTAATCTATATAGAACCTTAGTCCTCCTCTAGGTTTTCTTACAAACAAAACTAGAGCTACTATAGGTAAGTTACTTACTTAAATAAAGTTCTTATCTAATAGTTCTAACAGTGTTTTATATAGTACCAGTAATTCTTCTCTCAATATATTGTATAGGGGCCTCTAGGGGGCCTCTGGTATTTTTCTATTTTTATCTTTTACTAGCTTAATCTAGTAGTTAATTCCCTGGCGATAGAGTAGTAATTTTTCCGCTTCCTTCTGTTTAAACAGCTTAGGGTATTGTTTATATACCTATAGGGGTAGCTTTTCCTTCGGGGAGGGCTAGACTTTGGTCCTTAATACTTTATTTATATCTTCTAGACTTACTGCGAAGACTATCACCTTTCTTTTCTCTCTTCCTTTATAAGCTAGTAGCTTGAAGGCTGCTATACTTACTTATCAATGACTATACTGGGGCCCTGCCCTGTCTTCATACAGTATTATTCCAGTATCCTTGAAGATTAAAGTACTGGCTTCTATATCTTTAATTATATAGTTAAGCCTCAACCACAGATACCTAAGGAGGATAGGGTATTCTTCTATCCTTAGTACTATATAGAGATAGGCTTTCTCAGTAACCCTTCCTCCTATATCTAGTTTTAAGGTTACTACCTCTGTTATAGTATCCCCCGAAACATAGTCTACTAACTACAGGGCTATTGGCCTATAGAGTATCTATATTAGCTTCAGGCGAGAGGCTACTCAAGAGTTAATTAATCTATAAGAAAGGTAGCCACTATTAATAAGGACTGATAGAGACTCAGTGTTATTAATAACAGTGGATACTCTAAATAGTCTATCTTCTATATACTTCTTCTCGAAATATTTGAACTCTCTTTGTTCCTTCACTTTCTGCTTTCTCTGCTCCTATATCTATCTTTATATAGGAGCTACTTGTTTTCTGAGTTACTATCTTCCTCTATCTCCTCTACTAGAGGTAGGTTAGGTATTGCTATTTAGGTTATATTAGCCTACTAGGGGCGTTTAGCAGGCTTCTGCTTACAGTCCCTAGTAAAGTGGCTAGGTTCCCTATAGCAAAAGTAATACCCCCTTTCTTTTTATTAAGTAATTTCTGCCTTACTTACCTACTTAGCCCTTTTTGTTGCTATATTAGCTGTAGTGGTTAGTTACTAATCTATAGTATCCCCTAGGGGTAGGTCTACAGTAGCTATAGGCTGCTTACCCTTTGATCCCCAGTTTATTGTTACTCACTGTTCTCTACTCTTTTGTTTTTAGATAGCTTCTAGATTAGTACTTACTGACTATAGCTGTTTATAGTACTTCTTATAGGTATCTAGGACTATAAAGGCTATAGTTACCTCCAAGATATTAGTAGAGAGATAGTTATAAAGGAATATCTTCTTCACTATATTATCCCAGGTAATCCCTCCTGTATTAAGAAGGGTCCTATCGAATTCTATAAGGAAGATATAAAATACCTTATTACCTTACTTTATTTAGCCTAGCTTATATAAGGCTTATTCTGCTGATTCCTTATTATTATAGGCTATCTTGAGTTATTATAGTAGATTACTAATTATTATTTCGCTAGTTTCTTTGATATTATTAACCTAAGAGCTAACTTACTCTAGAGCTCCTTCTCTGAGTCTGCTATAGATATACCAGAACTTAGTATTCTCAGTTTCCGCTGATTTATTAATCTATAGTTTTATATAGGCTTAGGTTATCTAGGGCTTGAATTCACTTTGTTTCCCCTTAAACTCGGCGAGTTCAGGTAGTTTTGCTTTCTGGGGTTTCGAGACTTTAGACTGCTGAGTTATTTCTGTTAGGGTGTCTATTACAGTTTTTCTGTTATTGTTTTACCTAAGTAGTTGATACTCTAGTTAAGCTATTTATTCTTGTTGCTCAGTAATCATTTAGAAGAGTATAGAAGCCTAAGCTAGGGGTGCTCCTTTGTCGTGTTTCATTGGGGTTACTATAGTCCTAATATTAATTAATGACTAATGAAAGTAGGAAGAAAACCTAATATAAGGGCTTGTGATAGGATTAATACACTATCTATAGGGGCTTCTATTAATAAGAAGGTTTTCTTAAAGAGAAGGTATTCCAGGGTAGCAGGAGCTGCTGGAATAAGTACTCCCTCTTCCCTACCCTGATCTTGGTATATATCTGCTTCTGTCCAGTTCTGGAAATATCTCTGCTCTTCCAGACATATCTTTGTCCTTCTGGGCGTATCTCTACCCTTCTGGGTATATCTCTACTCTTCTAGATATATCTCTGCTCTAGATATATCTCCTCCTCTAGTCTCAGACGATCTATAGTAGCGCAGCTTCCTATCAGAAAGAGGGGACAAGAGTTATAGATAGAGTTATTATCTACAACTCCGAAATAGGAAGGTTACCCGATGTTTTTTGTAAAGCTTTTATATAGGCCTACTGAACCCAGGGCCAGCTAGGTTGTTGCTGGTATCAGCCAAGACCTTTTCAGGGTGTAGCCCTTAATATTACCCCCCTCTTTTATCCCTTTTGTTGGAGGTAGATATCTAGTGCTTGTGTTTCCTCAATATTTTCTGCTAGTTACTAGTCTAGTTCTGCCTAGCTGATCTACTTAACTAGATATTCCAGCTTCTTAGGGCCTTCTCTGCCTCTTCCCCGGACTGTCTATTTATCCAGGATCTTTTCAACTAAGTACTCCTCTTCACTATTAATCTAGATAGGTTCTGGCTGTAAGTTACCTACTTACTGGCTTAGGAATAGGTCTAATATAACTAGCCTTAGTAGGTCAACATTGAAGATATTGTGTACTCCCCCTGGTATATCTAACTAGTAGCTGTGAGGCCCTATAACCTCTGTTACTATATACTTCACTACTCTTAGGCCTAGTTTTTTACTTAGCTAGGTTGTCTTGATATTCTTTAGGTCCAACCAAACTTTGTCTCCTATCTAGTATACTGGTAAGGGGTTCCTATATTAGTTTATCTATCTCTCTTGCTCTTGCTGTACTGCTGCTATCGCTGTTTGAGCCTATTGGGTTACTTCTTATAGCTTTGCTATAATCGCTTCTTGTTAGGGGGCTCTAGAGGTGGAAGGTAAAGAAGAAGATGAGAGAGAGCTAACTAGTCTAGATTCCCTATGTTGTAGTATTGATGTACAAGACTCAAAGCTTGGAGAGTCAATAGATGACCGCAACCTCTGCGCATACTTATACCTTTCATGTCGCAAGGTCAGAGTCTGCCCTTCCATAGTTCCTGACCCCAAAGGTCCTTGGTCTTATCCAAAGGTCCCTCTGCCTTACTCTACCCTGTCGCCTCTGACCAAAGGACTGTACAGCCAGCCATACAGATTGTACAGGTGGCAGTTATCTCATACAGTCCCTCCAAAGGTCGCCGTGTGTAACCAAAGGTCCGTCCGAGGACCGGAGGTATCGATCTGTTGTCGGCATGATATTGGGGTTGTCGGCATGACGTCGGGAAGTAGGCGTCTTATCATTATTCATGATATTGCCCCCTTCCCCCTCAGGCATTGTCCTCAATATCTAGTTCGCTGCCGTTTTGTTGATTGTAATTCCTCCTGAGCCTACTTTCTTTCCCTGAACTCTTAGATTGCCTCAACTATATTTCGCAGGTTACTTTCAGGCTCCCATAAGTTATAGGCCTCTAAGAAACCTTTCCAGCGGATATAGAATTAGGTTTATTTCCCCCTTTTTCGTTCATCCAGGACTTATTCGATTTCCTATTAGTCTTCGCCTTTGATATCCAGGGGTTCTAGTAGCTTAACACCTTCTCTCCTATTATACTTCTCCAGCAATAATACATGAAATATTGGATTTAGCCTCTAGTACTTCTTTAGTAACTCTAGTTTATAGGCATTACTCCCTACTCTTTGGATTACCTTGAAGGGTCCTAAGAAGCAGTCCGCCAGTTTCTTCTGTACATGTAACATGTATATATGCTTCGCTACGAGTTATATAAGATCCCTACATCATAGTTTTTTTCCGCCAAGCCCTGAGAGCCCAGGGGTCCCCTGGGCTCAAATAGGCAAACTGCCGTACTTTGATATGCTGGGCTTGCACAGTATGTCTGACTTGCTGTGGGCTCATATAGCAAGTCTAATTTACTTCAGGTTATTATAGAAAATACTTCTAAAAATAGAACTATTTTAATACTTAATTATATCTTTAGCTTTAACTCACTCTATATAGAGCTTATACTAGTACACTAGAATCTATAGATAGTAATTTTAGCTAAAAATTTTGTTTTTTATATTTATATTTTAAAAAAGTGGATATCTATAAAACTATAGAGATCCCGAGTTTAGTGAATTTAGTACTAACTTTAAAAACTTTAAACCTATTTTTAGTAATATAGTTATATAGCTATATAATTACTATATAACTATATTACTAAAAATAGATTTTCCCTGGGCTCCCTGGGCTCCCTGAGCTCCCTGGGCTCTTATAGTATCCTTAAATACTGTAGGCTCTCTAGGTTCTCTAGGTCCTATAAGCTCTCTAGGCTATTATAGTATCCCTAATATCCCCTGGGCTACGGGAAAAAATGATGATGTAACCAACGCCGCAGGAACAAACAATGTATCTGTTGTGGTAAGAAGGGGTATATGTAACAGGACTCCCAAACCGGGAGACCTACAACAGCTGTCGCAGGAACCGCGATACAACAAGTATCACAGATCTCCCCGCTACAGGGTTACGGCGTAGACCCAAGTCAGAAGCAAGACCATGATATATATAAGAAGCACAAGCAACCCTCAGTATAGGCCTAAGGGACCAGCAAATAGGAACCACAGGAAAAGACAATGGCTCAGGACATGGCTGGGGATACAGCCAGAAGAGGCTAGGGAAGAATCTAGCCCCCCCAGGATATATACCATTGAAGGGTATATAGAGAGGATGAAGAGACCTCCTTCCAGAGGACTCTTCATAGTCTGATAGCCAGTCTATAGGACTATACACTGTTTTAGTATTCTGCTGTACCCCTGTCTTATACTAGCTAAAGAGTTAATAGCCCTCCTACCCTTATACAGCTGATAGAGTACTATTACAATTATCAGACTATCCTATTAGGACCACTGTTAAACCGAACTATATATAACCCACCACAGTATTGAAACTATGTTATAGATAGAGGACTAATCTTCTATTACTGGACTATCCTAAACACCAGCTACCCTGAGACCCGGAATCACTTCTTCTAATTTACCACCTTTTGATATCCAGCGCCTTGCTACCTATATAAATCGGTAACTATAAGCTTACTAGCTCTTAGGAGTAACCCTCTCTATAGACCTAGTAGAATTCCAGAAGGCCCTTAAGGAACGAAGACTCACCTTCAAAGCACTAGGATTTAATAGTAACTTACTACCTAGCTCCTGAGTACCTACTCTACCTTAAACTAATCCTCTATCTACTAGAACTATAACTAACATAATGTATCCTACTGCTAGACTACTGATAGTGAGCTATATATACTTCACCCTATCCTCGCAACTATTTAGCAGCTACAAAAATAACTATAAATCTGACTTAGACTACCTAATACCTCTCCCAGGACAAAAAGGCCTTAAGTTTAACCCCTTAGATATTCCTAAGTTAAAGATTAACTCTACTCTACCTGAGTTTAATAATTAGCTGTTTCATCTATAATCTGTATTCATTAGTGACCTAACAAAGTATATAACTAGTCAGTACAAGATCATCTTTACAGAAATGACTATAGATGAATCACTATAAATATTATATACTAGTATCTCATAAGTATTCCCTATAATCAGTACCTACTGGCGAAAATTCATATATTAGACCTATGATATAGTACTCCACGGTGATACTAGTTAACAACAGCTAGCAGAAGAGTTTACTAAGGCTTAATAATATATTGATGAGGACCTAAACAAGTTCTATCTCCGATTACTAAACCTCAGCCTATAATCATACCAGACTCTAGAAATAGATGATCTATAGATAAGACTCTTACCTCTACTATATTTATTAGTTAACTAGCAAGACCAGAACTATACAAATATTCAAGAATTAGTAGGGTATATAGGTTATCTATAGTATATAATGATACCTGAAGGCATTAAATACAAAATGTGTTTATACTGGGATAACCTAGTGTATATAAGAAGTACACGAAACACTAATTCTCTAAAGCTAAGACCTACTTAACCTAATTCCCTAAGAAACCCCTGTATACCACGGAATAACCCTATAAGTTAACTACCCTAGATTACTGCTAAAGAATAATAGTGTTGTATTAACACTAATACTTACCTAGGATACAGAAAGATAGGACACTATATAAGAGAATATCTAGATAGCTCTGACCCAAAACCTACTATAATAAGCCAGGACACTACTAGTACTGCTAAATCATAAGTATTCTGTATATATAGCAATACTAAGAGGCCCTATACCTAAGTATAAGCAGTATAAGTAGATAATAGTGCCGATAATAACTAAACAGAAGAACTAGGTAACTCCTCTGAAGACACTGATACTAAGCCGCCCAGTAAACAACAAAAAAACAACTAGGACTCTCTGTGCTAGTCTTGATAGGACAAGAGTCTTCTTATAAGACTAGTTACTCCAGGATAGAGGATACTATGACTACTTAGGCAGAAGTTACACCCCTATTATAGTAGACTTGCTGGAGATATACACCTATTAGTATAAATATATACTCAATGGTTGACATTGTTTCTCTCTTGTTTGTGAAGTCACTAGGCCTTGAGCCCTGTACAAAACTAAAACACCACTATACCGCACCGAAATTAATAGGAATAGAGGAAAGCTGTCTAAAAACCTATGGATTCTATTATCTACAGCTAACACTTACTGACCGCTACAACCGCACTATATATATGAAACACCCGTTTCTTGTAGTTGAAAGAGCAGTATAAGACACTCAGATCCTCTTAGGAAGACTAGCACTAAAGGATCTCTGTATCTATATTTATAACAGTGATGATAATTAGGAATTCGAACGCAAGCTGAAGGTAACTGTTATCTCTGCTGTATAATTTACCAAAGAAATCAGCCACCCTAGAGTATAGGTAATACAGGTAAGACTTCATTATAATCCCTATGACAATGTTACAGACAACTCCTTGGAAATGGTAAACCATCAATCCCCACCACGGCGAATAGACCTTGCTGGTGTACCACAGTATCTTCGAAAGTGATTCCACAGCTTCTTTGACCTAGAAAAGGCTGTAAAACCCCCCCTGCACAAGCTAATAGATCACGCTATAGAGCTTAAACTAGGTACTAAACCCCCCTAGATATATATTTACAATATATTACCTGCGGAACTAAAGGTACTATAGGAATACCTAGCAGAAGCTCTTAGAAACGGTTAGATATAGGAATTGAATAGCCCTGCAGGAGCACCAATCCTGTTTATACCTTGTAAGAGCGGTGAGTTATAACTCTGTGTGGACTATAGGAAGCTGAATAATATCACCATCAAGAATCAGTACCCCTTACCCCTCATCAACGAGCTCCTGGACCGCCTAGATAGATCCAAGGTATTCTCTAAGATCAACCTCTGCAACACATACCACAGGATCCGGATCCGGGAAGGCGACGAATGGAAGACAGTGTTTCGTATATGATATAGGTACTACAAGTAGCTTATACTATCATTTGGGCTTATAAACGCTCCAGCCTCCTTCTAGTCCTATATCTAGCAGGCACTACAAGGCTACCTAGATAACTTCTGTATTGTCTACCTAGACAATATCCTGGTCTATTCTAGGACCCCTGAGGAGTATATAAGACACCTAGAACTCATAATTAAGCGGCTAACTCAAGCTGAACTATACACTAACCCCAGTAAATACAAGTTCTATAAGCTAGAAATAGAGTACCTTAGCTTTGTCATCAATAAGGATGGTATACATATAGATCCCAAGTAAGTCGACACTATATTGAAGTGGCCCTGACCCCAGACCTACCGCGATATTCAGGTATTCCTTAGATTCTGTAATTTCTACTATCGCTTTATCTTCAATTTCGTAGGAATTATGAAACCCCTATAAGACCTACTCTAGGGTCTGCAGAAAGGTAGGAAACCTGGCAGAATCGCTAATCATAAGTGGTAGAGACCCCAGCAGGAAGCATTCAATAGCTTGATTAGGGCGTTCATCTCTGTACCAGTCCTTTATTATTATAATCCTGTGCGCCCTATACACCTTGAAAGTAATGTATCTAGTAAGGTATATATCTATATACTATCCCTAAAGTAGGAGGACAGATAGCACCCTATTATATACTACTTGAAGAAGTTCTCTAGAGTAGAAATCCACTATCTGATCTATAATAAGGAGCTTATAGCCATTGTACTTAGATTTAAGCAGTGGCGACACTACCTAGAAGGCGCCCTGAACCTAGAGGTTTGGTCTAATCATAAGAACTTAAAGTAGTTTATGAACCAACCTAATCTGAATAGATAACAAGCCTACTGGCTACTTATACTTACACTATATGATTTCATTATCTACTACTGAAAAGGCTCCCTAAACCCTGTAGATAGACTATCTAGATACCTAGACTATATAGAAGAGGATAACTCCCTAGATATAGCTGTGGCAAAACTAATGCTGACACTAAAGAATAAGCTTATAACTGCTTCACTAGGAGTGTATATATAGTCAGTGTCTAGTAACTATGAGATCCGAGCACTATTAACCTAGACAATAACTTAGGTATAAGTAAGAGATATAGTGTCCTGCTTCGTAGATAAAGACAATATATATAAGCGCCGAAGCTAACAATAGGGAGATATACAAGACTTATTGCACCTATAAGAAGTATTATAAAAGTCCCTGGGTCAGGCGAGCGCCGAGTGTAGTGAGCTGTCTACTTCTGCGGCCCCGAAGTCAGCTATGCTGATAGGTACCCCTACCGAGTCTACTGCTGTATATCAAGTACCAGCTAATAGCGATAGGCAGAAGGTTGAAGGTAAAGAACTACCTAAGACAGAGATCTCCCCAGAGATATCAGATATATTGTTATATAATCTGATCAAAAGCGCTTAAGTCACTAATCTACAGTATAGATAGATAGTTAATTAGCTCCGCACCTATTCCCAGTCTCTAGAAGGTCCCTTACCTAAAGACTATTCACTGGCAGCGGCATAATAACAATAGAACAACGATTGTAGTACCCTAGGTACATAAGAATCATAATAGAGTCTGAGATGTAACTACCCAGCTGATAAGGGAGACCTACTGGTTAGTAATAGTTGTATATATATACTACAGTAAGAGAGCCTCAGAGCTAAGCTATTAAGAAGGTATTATAACTACCTCTCTGGAGGCCACTAGGGCCGAGACAAAACCCTGGACCTGATCTAATAGCGATTTACCTGGACCAGAATTATAAATAATATATATAAGTACATTATAACTTACCTAATCTGCTAAGGAAAGGCTATTCACTAATATAAGCCTTATAGAGAGCTATAATCACTCCTAATTCTAGAGGATACTGCCCCCTTCAAGGAGATCAGTCTGGATTAGATCATAGGCTTACCGACTACAAGTAGTAAGGGAAATATATATAACACTATATTAATAGTAGTCTATTGTGTCACGAAGTATACCTTATTTATCCCTATATAAGAAGATTCATTAGCTACAGACTTTACTAAGCTCTTTTTTGAGTATATTGAGTACTGTTTTGGTAGCCCTAGAGGCATTGTTTCTAATTGCGATTCGTGGATTATATCGGACTTCTAGTGAGAAGTATATAAGATCAAGATGATTAAGCGCTATATATCTATAGTATTCTATCTCTAAACTAACAGCTAGAGTGAGGCCTTAAACAGGATTCTCGAAGACTATCTATATATATATATATTATAAGAGGTAAATATATAGCTAAGACTACTGCTACTTATATAATTTATATACAACAACAGCAGGAATTCAAGTATAGGAATAAGTCCGAACTAAGCTCTATTCAGAACTAACTGTGAAATCTGTATTAATATCATAGACAATATCGCTGAAAAGAGGGTCCTAGCTGCCTATAACCAAGTTCGGAAGCTCCATAAACTCTGAGAGTAACTAAGAAGCAGCCTAATTATATCCTAAGAATATATAGTACACTACTATAATACTAACTATATACCTAAGTAGTTTAGGATAGATGATTTTGTTAAGCTATCTATAAAAAACCTTAAGTTCAAGGTTCGGAAGCTAGTGCCCTAATAGATAGGACTATTTCGAGTACTTGAATATATTAGATCATAAGTATATTGTATTACACTGCCAGCAAAATATACATGACTATACAATATGTTTCTGATCTAATTACTTGAAGGCTACTGATACTAATATAACAATAACAGCCTTATATAGATACCTGATCTCAAGGACCCCCAGGACAAATAGGAAGTTGAAGAGATACAAGACTGCCGGACTATCAACAGTGTGGTATATTACCTGGTTAAGTAGACAGGTTAGCCTTCTGAATATAACTCCTATAAGCCTATGAAGTATCTACAAAATATATCTGAGGCGATAGCGAGATTCAAGAAGAAGTGCTCTAAGAAGTGATGTAAATAAGCCGAGCCCGACAACAAGAATTAGGTGATAAGGATATCACCCTTTAAGAAGAGGGTAGTTGTAACAGGACTCCCAAACCGGGAGACCTATAATAGCTATCGTAGGAACTACGATACGATAAGTATCGCAGATCTCCCCACTACAGGGTTACGGTGTAGACCTAAGTCAGAAGCAAGACTGTGATATATATGAGAAGCATAAGCAACCCTCGGTATAGGCCTAAGGGACCAGCAAATAGGAACCACAGGAAAAGACAATGGCTCAGGATATAGCTGGGGATACGGCCAGAAGAGGCTGGGGAAGAATCCAGCCCCCCCAGGATGTATACCATTGAAGGGTATATAGAGAGGATGAAGAGACCTCCTTCCAGAGGACTCTTCATAGTCTGATAGCCAGTCTGTAGGACTATACACTGTTTTAGTATTCTGCTGTACCCCCGTCTTATACTAGCTAAAGAGTCAACAGCCCTCCTACCCTTATACAGCTGATAGAGTACTATTACAGTATATAGCGCCTTAGTGTGAACTTGACGCTGCTATCAAGCCTCAACAAGTCAGTATAGCCCGCCCTTACTGCTATCATGATGAAAAGGAAGAGGACAATAAAGACTCAGACGACTTAGGGGACTCAGAAAACAAGTAGCTCCTGCTAGAAACCGCCGGTAGGAGCGCACACCAGATTAGAGACAGTTAAGAAGAGAATTTGATAAGTTTGAGAGAAGATAGATAAATGATCGTCTATTCAAGGTATCCATAGTTATTAATAGAATATCCTCTATATCAGCCTTGGTTGATAGGGGTTGCCTTTGCTATGGCCTGATTGATTCCTGTACTGCTCGACGTCTCTAACTACTGTGTATCCCCTGTAGCCTAAGAGGACTACAATCTATCGAAAATATAGCTATAAACCGCATCAAAGAAGCTGTCTACCTTGAATTAGATGTTGGAGGAAGGGTGAACAAAAAGGTATTCCTCTATGTGGTGCCACGGATCCAGGAACACGCCATCATTCTGGGCCGGTCCTGGTTAGAATATAACAATGCTATCCAGGACGCATCAGAGGGTACCTTGACCTTCAAGGACACAGGAATGATTGTACATGAAGAAGGCAAGCAGTGTTCTAAATAGGCGGTCCATAAATAGGCGGACGGACTGAACCGCCTACTAGTCCAGTCCAGTCCAGCGGTTTTAATGGACCAGGTGGTTCGGTCTCAGGCCCCTGGACTACCTATTTACCTATTTGAGGCCCATTTGATTAGTCATGTATTTAGTGTATTTTAATTAGCTATCAACTTTTGCAGCTACTCTTCGCCTGCACCTATACACCCCTCAACTTCTATATATCAGAGTATAACAACAGCAAATAATGACCAAATATCTGTCCTATCTACGGCAACAAACTCTACCGAAACTCCCGGCCTTCTCTATATATCGCAGACAAACTCCTAAAGTTAATCCTCTACCAATGAGGCTGATACCTATGAAGGCATTGACTAGAACAAGCTCAGTGGCTACACTAAAGCCCCTTATCCAAAGCGGCAGCATACCTCATGGATATGGAAACATGGCTATCATATTCAAGATATAAAGACTCAATATATTTTCTGGCTTTATAAGATTTGTCTACAGAAGAAAGCTTATAGAACTAGAATATACAATGTAGCAGGAGGCTCATATTCCCAGATATATTATCTACAAGAGAAACATAGTTTAGATAAGAATAGCCCTATTCAGAAGAAGCGAAAGCTTAATTTTGACAATATAACTTCGACTGCTGGTATTATTAAGTAAGCTCTTGTTAATCAGCGTATCTCCGACTTCAGCCCTAAGCAATTCAAAACAGCCTTACTACACTAGATAGCCTATATAAATATCTTGTTTCGCTAAGTAGAAATTCCATAATTTCATGAGCTTCTACAAGAGATATACCCTGAAATCAAAGCTACTGGCTGTCTACTAACTACAAATACACTAGTAGCATAGATCAAACATGACTTTCATTATTACAAGGCTATTGTTATAGAGCAGCTATAAGAGATTGAGGGTCTAATTCACTTTATATTTAACCTCTGGACAGCTAGTAATCTTCTGAGCCTTAATAGTATATTCGCATATTTTCTTAACTCTCACAGCAAGAAGAAGAAGGTTCTTCTATCTACTCTATTAATCAACGAAAGTTATATAGGAGAGGCTATTATAACTGGTGTTGCAGAAATCATCAAAGAGTTCGGCCTTGAGAAGTATGTTAGCTATTTTATACTAGATAATGTAGGCAACAATAATACTGCTGTGGAGACTCTTGGCTATATATTTGGCTTTAATCTAGTTAAACAATGACTTCGCTATACAGCTCATATTATTAATCTTGTAGCTATATAGATTATATATAGAACTAATCTAGAGGTATTTAAGACTAAGAACAATACTCCTCGTGTACTCCGCGAAGACCTCGAGCTCTGGAGACACAGAGGCCCCCTCGGTAAGCTTCGAAATATTATTATGTAGATTACTGATAGGTATGCTGACAGTGAATATACTAGAGTTTTTCATGAGCTACAGATTGAGTCTCAAAGTTGTCTTCTTGAGAATGAGTTTTGTCAGCCTCCTACTCAGCTAAAACAACCAAATAATACTCGATAGAACTTATACTACTATGCCTTTAAGTCAGCTACTGCTAATTGAATTATAATTAATACCTATTCCGAGAAGGAGGAGTATATATATAGTGCACGACTTAAGCAGACTATTCAAAAGAATAGATAGTCAGAAACAGATCATTTAATTAAGCTTCTAATAAAGTCTGTTATTATGGAGGATAAAATATTAATAGATAACTGGGTTACTATCATAAGATATATACAGATTTTAAAGCTATTAATGTTGGTTATAAAGAAGCTGGAAGGATATCCACAGCAGGGTTGTAATGACCTAATATAGGAGGTACTGCCTTGTTATGAATTACTACTTGCTTATCTAGAGCGCCTAATAGAGCAATATAGGCATGATCCCGACCAAGATCTTCGGTTTAACATTCAGCTTGGGTAGTAGAAGCTTAATCAGTATTATATGAAGCTTAATGATACCGAGATCTATGTGGCTGCTGTTTTACTTCATCCTTAACTACAACTAGCAAAGATCAGACAACTATAGGCAGATCAAGCAGTAGATGGCTGGATTAATATAGCGGAGCAGTAACTCAAGAGTCTCTGGCAGCAATATAAGGATCTCCTACTTCCAGAGCTATCTTAACAGGAGATTAAGGATGATATCCTTGATGAGATTCTTAACATAACTTAGCTTCCCTCTAGAGAGGATCTATTTAGGCCTATAGAACAGCTTAGCAAGAATAATCAGCCGCTGACACCGCCGGATAAGATGGATGATTTTCAAGGCATAGTTGATTCCTCCTTTATAAGCCAGAAGGATCTAGTTGTATTTTGGGTGTATAATAAACATCGCTGGCCTCGAGTCACAAGAATAGCATTCGATATCTATAGAGTCCCACTAACTGAGGCAGATAATGAGTAGTTGTACAGTTGGATAGGAGATATAGTGATAAGGAAGAGGAATCGTTTATCAGCAGCTATAATTAGAGCTATTCAGAGTCTTCGGCAGTGGGATAAGGATAGGATAATCACATAGAGACTGTATTAGCTATATTCAAGCAGGCGGTCCAGTCCAAGCCTGCTGGACTGTGGGCGGTCCAGTCCAAAGCTTCCGGTTCGACAGGCGGTCCAGTCCAGAGGCCTTGGACCAACCAAACCGCCTATTTAGAACACTGAAGGCAAGTATAAATACGACCACCAACAGATCGGGGTAGCTATCTTTATGGCAAGCTACCAGAGGAGAAGAGACAAGGGTAAGACTCAGGTTTTTGCAGCAAGTCTTGCTGACATCAACAAAGCCCTCTTGGACAAAACGCTAATAGACCTGAAGACCAAACTACCTCCCTGGGTATACAAAAGGTTTAGCCTACTCTTCAGCAAAGACAAGGCTAACAAGCTCCTACCCTGTTAACCAGGAATCAACCACTAGATTAAACTAGAGAAGGACTCGAATAGATAGACACCTAGAGCGCCATAGGGGCCGCTATACAGCATGTCTCGTGATAAACTATTAGTCCTGCAAAAGATACTTATAGAGTTATTAGATAAGAACTTCATCAGAGTAAGTAACTCCCCTGCAGTAGCCCCTATGCTGTTCACTAAGAAACCTAGGGGAGGACTACACTTCTGCTATGACTACTAAGCCCTTAACAAGATCACTAAGAAGGATCGGTACCCTCTACCTCTGATCAGAGAAACACTAAACTATATAAGCAAGGTAAAGTAGTTTATAAAACTTGATATAACAGCAGTATTCTACAAGATCTGTATTATAGAAGGGGATAAATAGCTCACTATATTCAGGACCTAATTCAGTCTCTTTGAATAGCTAGTTACCCCTTTTAGACTAGCTAATATACCTAGCACCTTCTAACAGTATATTAATAGTACCCTACAAGAATATCTAGATAACTTTGTCTTGGCTTATATAGACAATATACTGATATTCACTAATAGAAGCTGCAAGCAGTACAGGGAATATATAAGGTTAGTACTGGAAAAGCTAGAGAAGGTAGGCCTACTACTAGATATAGATAAGTATAAGTTCGAGGTTAAGTTAACTAAGTACCTTAGGTTTATCATTGAGGTAGGACAAGGACTAAGTATAGACCTAAAGAAGGTAGAGGCTATTAAGGAATAGTAGACCCCCTAGATAGTAAAGGGTATAATGAGCTTCCTAGGCTTCACTAACTTCTACTAATAATTTATTAAGGACTACTTGAAGCTTATAGCGCCCTTATATACCCTAACTAAGAAGGATATGTTATTCTCTTGGAACCCAAAAGCTAAAGAGGTATTCTAGGTATTGAAGAATACCTTTATATTAGTACTAGTCCTAGCTTAGTTTAACCTAGACCAAGAGATAGTGCTTGAGACTAATATATCTGGGTACTACACAGGAGGGATCATATCTTAGTATAATAATAAGGGAGTTCTACACCTAGTAGTATTCTTCTCTAAGAAAAACAACCCAGCTGAATATAACTACTAGATCTACAATAAGAAGATACTAGCTATCATTAAATACCTAGTGGAATAGGAAGTAGAACTAAAGAGTATAGGCTAATTCACAATACTTACTGACCACAAGAACCTGGAGTACTTCAACAAAGTTCAGAGGCTGATAGAACAGTAAATATACTAGCAACTTATCTTAAGTAAATTCTTACCTATAATTAAGTATAGACCTGCTTCTTAAGGATAGAAGCTAGATATACTGTCGCGCAGAGAACAGGATCTACTAACTACACAAGAAGATAACTGGCTCTAACTCTGCACAGCAAGGCTTATCCCAGAAGGGATAATATAGGTAAACACTATATAACTATACTCAGGGAGGCGGGCTAGGGGGTTATCCCGCGATATATATCAGGGATCAGAAGGAACCCAAACCATAAAGAGGGCGATATATATTGTAGATCGGACCCCCCCAGAAGATAGTCTAGGGACAGCAGGACAGCAAAGGCTAGAAGCAGGGATATCTATGATCAGGATTATAAATGAATCTATGATCAAGATCATAGATATCTTGGGTATAGGCTTATTAACAGAAGAGACCCTGAAGGAACTCTAGGAAGCAGGAAAACAAGCTAACTAGGTCTTTGGAGGCCTAGTAGAAGCAGTCCGGGAGAGAGAATAAACCTTTCCAGTAAATCTGTAAGCACTGGTAAGGGTCTTAATTATAGACTACCAACTTACCCTAGATAGATCCTTACTCTTCAGAAGTAGGAGATAGGTACCGGACTATGAGTTATTGTAAACTACCCTAATATAAGAGACCTACAATTCAATTATTACAGGTTACCCTAGCAAGAATAGCATAACAGGAATCATGAGACAACACTTCTTCTGGCCTAATATAGAGAAAGATATCCGGTGATTCATCTGTAACTACGATATCTGCGGCAGAGTTAAGGTATAGAGGGACCAAAAGCAAGGCCTACTCAGACCACTACTAGTACTATTACAGCAGTAGCGCGAGATAGCCATGGACTTCATAGGCCCTCTGCCGGATAGCCAAGGAAACACCAATATCCTGGTGATCACAGACTAACTAGGGAAGGGTATTATCCTGGAACCTTGCTAATCAATAGATATTGACTATATAGCGAAGGTATTCATCTATATCTTCTATTGATTTCATAGCACACTATCAGTAATCATATCAGACTGAGGAGCCTAGTTTATAAGCGCTATATAGATATAGGTATACTACTTACTAGGTATTAGACAGCGCCTCTCTACAGCCTACTACCTGGAGACTGACAGATAGACAGAACAAACCAATACAGAAGTCGAGATATTGCTGCGGTAGTAGGTAAACTTTAAGCAGGATAATTAGTCTATAATATTACCTATAATCTAGTTAGTACTTAATAGAAGAGAGTTATTAACTATAGGGCTCTCACTATTCTTCCTGTTATATAGGTATTACCTCAAACCTTTTAGGCTGTTTAATAACCTACTGAAGGAGGAATCACTACTAGCTTCGCCAGTAGTAAAGGGTAATAAGATTATAACCAAAATATAAGAGGCAGTGAAATAGGTATAAACAGCAATAGCTAGGGCTCAGCAGAGATAGGAATAACAAGCAGATTAATATAGGAATATATCTCCTGTATATAAGGTAGGTAACAAGGTATAGTTAGATATCTAGAACATGAAAACAACCAGACTAAGCAAGAAGCTAAGCTCACAGTCCTCAAAATATATAGTAATAGAAGTGATCGGACTATATAGTTATTGCCTAGATATACCTAGAGGGATCCACAATATCTTTAATGTTGACCTACTCTAACCAGTAGTAATAGACCTATTCCTAAGCCAATATATAGATAACTCATAACCAGAACTGATATTAGTAGAGGGCGAGGAAGAATACTGAGTCAAAGTAATCCTAGATAAACAAATGAAATAGACTAGGGGAAGAAGGACACAACTAGAATACCTAGTAAAATAGTATAGGTATACTAAACTAGACTAGTAACCTACCGAGAACCTGGCCGAAACAGAAGCACTAGATATATACCTTAACCAGCGAGAGGGGGGGGTGATATTAAGGGCTGTGTACCCTTAGGAAGTCTTGGCTAGCGCCAGTGACAATGAGATCCTGATTATAGATATCCCTGCTAAGCCATTGATTATAGATATCACTGCTAAGCTATTAATTATATATCTACGCCAAGCCCCCGGTAAATATCCCTTTTGGGTACCGCTCTATCCCGTAAGATAGTGAAAATTCATATTTTCTTCTTCCTATATCCTCCGGTTGGAAACCTACTACAGGAAGCTAAATACTAATACCAGCACTAGGAGAAGCTACAGAACCTAGAGGACCCGATTTATCCCAGAGATTGTAAGCACTCTATAAGGATAGAGAACCTGAAAACTCAAGCTGATCAAAAGGAACTGATAGGGAAGAAGAGAGGGGTTCTACGAAGAGTACTTATATCATAGAAACCCCTGGTGAAGACTGCTCCTCTAAGCAAATCTTCTTGTACCTAGACGTCACTGTTGATAGTGCAATACATCCTATCGCAAACCCTCACACTCGATTACTTATTGTTGATAGTTATAGAAGTCATACTGCAGATAAATTTATGACAATCTGCTATCAGAACAACATTTTTCTCCTCTTTCTACCAGCTTATATATCCTATATTCTCTAGCCCTTAGATCTCGGTTATTTTTTAAGTCTAAAGACTGCTTATCGAAGGTTAATCAATGAGTATACTACTCTAACTAATACTACTAAGGTTGGGAAGGCTAGATTTCTGGAATTTTATATAAGAGCTCGAGAAATAGGTCTCCGAAAGAAGAATATCGAATCTAGATAGAAGGCAACTAGGCTATATCTATTGGATATAGCTAAACCACTTAATTCTCAATGGGTAGTGATATCAAAACCCTTGATAAGATCATTATCTATTCCCTTAGATATCTCAACACCAAAATGTGGTAGCGATATCAAGAAGCTACTCATTCAAAAGAGCAGCTCTCCTACTTCATAACTATCAATTCAAAAATCAGCTATAGCACTTGATAGGGCTATAATCAAGCTTATTATAAAGAAGCAGGAAATTAAGCGTCTGCAGGCACAGCTTGACTAAGTAAAACCAGCAAAACAACGTAAAGTGGCTCAGGATCTAAATAAGCGCTTTATAAACCTTGCCTAGGTACTTGCATAAGCTAATAGAGAGCCTAAGTAATCAACTCAAGTAATAGTGCAGCAGCCAGAGAGCAGCTCGGAGTTAGATGAGGAGCAGGTAAATGTCCGATAATCAATGTGTTAGCGGTGGCCAACAAAGCGCTATTTGGAGCGATATTCAAGTTTAGATGAGAATAGTGATTAAAGCGCTTCTAATGATATAATTCTTATACTAATCGTATTGTAATTGTTGAAGTTGCAGCAAAATTAAGCTGCTGGAGGGGGGGTCCGGCGGGGAATTTTAGAGGTGTCGGAAACCAGGGGGTGTCGGAAACCTGGGTGTCCGACTTACTGATTTGGGGGTAGGGCGGCCAAAAATGGAATGTGTGAAAAGAGGGTCAGATAGATGATGATGAATGTGAACTCATCTTCCTCGAGAGGTAGGTTAGGCTCGATGGACCTGTACTGCCTACCATGTATCTATGTTGAAACAGGAGTTGTAGTGAATATTTTACTAGGAATACTGGAATTGGGCCGCTGTCTGAGAGCCTGGGAGCCCGCGCTCTTCCCTTGGCGGCAGCGGGGCAGTAGGTCTCGTGTTCCTCCTTTGTGCCCTGGATGAAACCAGCGTATGCTACGTCGTGGTCGAGGGTTACCGAGCCTGGCGACCGCCATCCAATTTGACCATTCAGGTATCGGGTTACCGTTTAGGCTGCTTTTAAAGCCCCATATCTGGCCCAATCTTTGTCCAGACCAATGTTCACATTAGCCATTCCTGTCCATCTGGCCGGCTGCCCGCCGAAATTGAGCACACCAGTAGCACACAGTCTGCAAGATCTGGTGGTCATGGCGGCGGTAGGGGCCATTCACATGGAGGAACGGCAGTCGATTCATGCGTGGATGCAGCTTGGTTGGCGTTCGGATGGCGCATGCGTTGATTGAGGTTGTCGTGCGACAAAAGTCAAACACTTATGGCCTACCGGTGAGATGTGAGAAGATGACAGTCTCGTAATCCATATAGCTTTCTAGACACTCCGACGTTCGCTATAGTGGATCACGGCGCGCCGTCGATGCATTGGTGGCATTCGACACCCTGAGTGATCACTTTTCGACCCATGTTGAAGACTTCGATCTCTGTTGGTCCAGATGCCATGAAGAGGAAGCAAGAAGCTTACAGCGTGGCCTCTCGCACACCAGTCCATATGCGAGCAACTCTACAATGGTAAGCTGATAGTCCATCAAGGCACCGAAGACTCAAAGAAAGAACTGCAGCACTCGACAATGCTTGAAAGAAAGGGAAAGGGAAATAAATAAATAAATAGATAGATACTGTAAAGGGATAAAGCTACCGCGCTTAATTGCAATGAGTACGACACCAGCGAACCCATCCAATTATAGCCATAATGTGCCTTTGACAATGAGGAGATCATCTGACCGAGACAAGATTCGGCAGCATATTCGTCGTCTATGGAATGTTCTAGCCCTGGGTGACTGTTAGTAGGCTGCGGGCAATAGAGTGGACCACTGACCGTGTACGCAGACTCAAAGGGGAAGTCACTACTCAGTGCGGAAGGCGACCGTGCGAGTTTTGATGACAGACTCTTCTTCATGAATGTCGAGCTCCCTCAACTCTCCGGTTCCGACATCAAAAATGAGGCCATGGACAGCCAAGTCACGCTCAGCGATAGCATCAATCACTGTCGGGTTTTCGAGTAAGACATTGATACTCGATCGAACATTAAGCTCCACCAGCTTTAGTCCACGGTCCTGCTCACTCAAGGACTCAAGCAGCTCCAGGTTTTCCCGCCGAAGGGTCCGTAGGGGCATCAGCCAGGTGTCGATCAAACCCAGCTTTTTGTTACCAAGAGCAGCGGCAATGCCACCGCATGAGGTATGTCCACAGACGATAATGTGCTTGACTTTGAGATACTGAACAGCATACTGAATGACTGACAGAGAGTTGAGGTCATTGGGCGTAAGGATGTTCGCAATATTGCGGTGACAGAATATCTCTCCAGGTTGTAGACCAAGGATGGTCGTCTCGGGGCATCGTGAGTCCGCACAGCCGACCCAAAGGATCTGTGGACTCTGGCCCTTGCCCAGTTGCTCGAACAACTCAGGGTGATGCTCGGCCAGGGACCGCCGCCAAGTGCTGTTGTTGTTGAACACCTTGGAATATGCGTCGGTTCCGTTAGCTGTTAGCAAGTTAGTGTTCGGAAGGGGTTCATAGCAGAAATGTGCGAGATATAGAAAGTCCGCGGTCAGATGTCACGAGGAAGAAGGATCTGATGGGACTAGCGATTCTTCACTGAAACCGGTCCTCAGAATCAATTCCGATATGAATCAAGTCAAGCTTTCTGCCCCTGAACATGTCCGATGCGCCAATGGAATAAATGAGACTGGAGTTGATGTCGGGTTGGAAATTTCCATCTTTAGTTTAGGCCTTGGCTGAGTCAAAGCGGATGAAAAGGAAAAAGTGCAAGGTGACTTACTCGATGCCATTGCTTTTAATGTCCTACTCTGCTTACTCCTCAATGACTTTGTGGATGTCGCGGCCTGGGCGTATTGCTAAGGAAGATAAGGCTGTGATTGGCTCGACGCTGGCTGTGCACACCCACAAATGAATAGCTGCTAGACGGCGGCGAAAGGGTTAAAAGTGAAAGTGGCTTCGCGTTTAAAGTGTGCCCAAGACGGACGCTCCGTCTAGGCAGCAGGGATGGGAAGGAAATATATGTACATGGGAAGGAGCGAACGAGATGTTGGATCATCTCTGGCATGGGTGACGTGCATGCGAAAGAGAGAGATGCCCCAACCTTCTGGGGCCGTCTCCGAGTTGAGTTGAGTTGAGTGGGGGTGGAGCAGCCGACCAGCAGGGTCACGTGTGCCACCCATCGGGCTCCGAGGGGGGTGCTGTGCACACTGTGGTTGGAAGATGACAAGCATCAGTTGCATTCCTACCAGACGGATTCAGGATCCAACAACTGAGAGATCCAGCTAACCCGTGCCAATGACGAGACGCGTGCTAACACCACAATGAGTCTGCTGGATATCGACCGGACACCGCTGAAGAGGCTCACAGCTGTCTTTGTCGCCTGGAAATTCGTTATCGCTCTCGTCGCCGTCGCTGCCCCTGGACCAGGCTATGACACTTCGTCTACTTTTCTCCACCTGAGTGCCAGGCCTGTTTTAGCTCCACTTGCTGCTCCTACATCCCGCACTCCAGATCTGCTTACCAAATTCGTGCGGTGGGATGCCATATACTTCACCCAGATTACCCAACGCGGGCATGTGTTCGAGCAAGAATGGGCATTTGGTGTCGGCCTTAGCACCACACTCCGCTGGCTCACCCAGCGCCTCTTTCTAAATCCTCGCCCCGAGCTCTACCAAATCACCGTCACCGGCATCCTCCTGAGCCATGGCATGCACTATCTATCCACGATTCTAACATACTACGTAGCCTCCGTCATCGTTGCTTTTCAGGCGAAAGCAAACCGTAGCGCCTCGCCAGCCTCGTCAGTTCAATCACGAGTGCCAGCCCTTGCAGCGCTCCTGTACATTCTTTCTCCAGCTGGGATCATCCTGTCAGCACCTTACACCGAGGCCCTGTTTGCATTTCGCAACCTGCTCGGCCTGCTTGTCTACCTCGTCGCGCTGCACTCGCCACCCACTTCTGCCACCACTAAAGCCTTGCTCACCATCATCTCTGGTCTCGTTCTCTCCACGGCCACAGCCGTCCGTTCAAATGGTATCCTATCAGGTATCCCCTTTCTCCTCGCCTTTGTCGCTCAACTCTACCACGCCACCACTTCTGTGTTCCATAACTGCCGCCTTCCTCCACCCTCGGCCATTCTCAACCTCGCGTCCCTCCTCGTCGCCGGCCTTCTGATCGCTGCAGGCCAAATCCTACCGCAAGTACCCGCGTACCAACAATTCTGCACCTCCTCTTCTCCTTCGTCTCTGCCACGACCATGGTGCGGCTATACAATCCCGAGTGTGTTCACCTTTGCGCAGCACGAATACTGGAATGTCGGCTTATTTAACTACTGGACGGTGGGCAACATCCCGCTCTTCGCCCTTGCTGCGCCGGCTATTACGCTTCTGACGTACTCGTCGTACCGCGGCTTACGACAGGTCGTCGACAGAACCAGTAAGAGCAACAGAGTCGCACTTCTATTTAATGATACTTCAGGCATCGTCGCTCTGGCTCTGCCGCAGCTCGTCCTCGCTCTTGCGGCACTATTTATATTCCACGTGCAAATCATTACTCGGATTGCCAGCGGCTATCCCTGGTGGTATATCTGGGTTGCAAAGTGGATTGTTGATGATGAAGAGGAGAAGCGGCAGGCTAGGGATGGCAGCCACATCCAAGACGAGACCGACGACGAAGAAGACGACGACGAAGAAGATGAAGAAGGTAGAGTACGTAAAGACAAAACCAGAAAGGAAAAATTAGAGTTAGGAGCAAGGGTAACAAAAAGGGTAATAAGCATAAAGCCAAGATGGGTAGTCCAGTGGATGGTCATGTACGCGATAGTGCATGCGGCGCTCTATGCGAGTTTCTTGCCGCCTGCATAAATATTCCTTGGTTAAATGGGAAATAGACGAATAGTTTGTTACTGCTACTACTACTACTACTACTACTACTACTACTACTACTACTACTACTGCTACTACTACTACTGCTACTACTACTGCTACTACTACTGCTACTACTACTGCTACTACTACTACTAATCCTCCTCCTACAACTACTGACAACTACCGCTGTATACGTACTGGTGGTATAGTAATGATGACTGATGAATGCCTGGTTGTATATCATAAGTCGAGTTTTGTTAACCGGAAGATACAATTTTGAGTTCCAGTAATCCTACGGTACTAGATAAGATAAATGCGGGCCACATGTCGATTGCAAGAAAGTTAAAACTGTATGATTCTTTGAAGAAGCCGTAACAGTTTAACTGTGCCGGCTCTGGTGACAACCACCACGAATCAAAGCTACATAGTCACACACATACAACCCTCCAACCCTCACTTTCCTTTGCACACTTGAACCGAGCCGAGCCGAGCGGTGTCTAATCCTCCTCGATCTCGCCCTCCTCACTGCCCGAATGCACACCAACAGGATCGGGAACCTCGGCTGCAGTAGAAGGAGTCGGGTCGGCCTTTGCAGCAGCCGGGTCAGGGCTGCGTGTGCGTCGCGACACCCTCCTCTCGCGGTCTCGGTCTCGGTCTCGATCACGGTCACGGTCTCGATCGCGATCCCTCGACCGACTGGATCGGCGATGGCGCTTGCTACGCCGGCCGCTCTCGACACTGTCTACGTCGCTGTCCCGGCGTCGCCTCCTCTCGGAGCCCGTTGCACTCCGCGTCTCCTCGCCGTAGTTGAGCTCGTCTCTGCTGCCTCGCGGATCGCCGCGGGCCCGGTAGAGTCGCTCGCGTTCGTCTTCGTCGCGGAGCGGTCGCCGATCACCACGTTCATAGCGCGGTGGAGGTGAGCGGTCCAGCCGGCCGTGGCGATCGTCGCGTCTCCGTTCACCACGATAGCGGTCTGATTCCGGCGGCGGGCTGAGGCCAAAAGCGCGGCTTTTGTTGTACTGCCGCTCTCTGGCCGCCATGGCTTTGCGTCTGTCGGCCTCGTACGCGTCCGGCTCCGGGCTGCGTGACAGACGGCCGTGGCGTGGCTCTCTGCTGTGGCCATTGCGGCCGTCGTCTCGGCGCGACCGTCTGCGTTCTTTCTCGCGCTCGGCATCTTCGTCCTTTTCCTTGAGCCGCTTGACGACTTTCTCAAATGCTGACTTGCGCAATTCGTCTGTCTCTAGTGCGAGGTATTCTTCGGTCTTTTGGACTCGTGGCCGCACGTCCTCCCAGGTATCAGACACACGGACAGTAGGCTCTAGGTGCTTGATGCGCGAACGGAGCGCGTCGACTGCGCGACGCTGATGGCGATCGGCAGCATGCTTCTCGTCTTCATTCCGCTTGACGACCTTGTCATGTAGGCGGCCAAAAATGAGCTGCAGAGCATCGTGTTCGATGTTAGCAGTGCGGCGGTCAGCCAACATGATGCCATGGAAGTCGGCAAACGACGTCTTGGGCGTCACTTCGAAGCGTTGATCCTGTCACGTGTCAGTTGCGCCAAGAACATGTATCAACTGTGCCAATGGTAGTCTCACCTCGAGAACATCGTAGACCTCGTTCCGCTTTGCACGCAGTCCTCGCTCTTCCTCCTCCAAAGTATCCCAGAACAGATCCAAGGGCGTCGAACCACTCTGACCTAGCATGGCTACATACCTCGGGTCCTTCTCCAGTTCAGGCAGCACATCCTTCCACCTGGTACCCGCCTTGATCTTGCCCGCCACCCTTAGCTCGTTCAGCAGTTCGACAAAATGGTCTCGGTTCTGGCGTTCCCGCCGGACTTTGCTGGCCTTGTGCTGCTGACGGGCATCATTGAACGTTCTCTCAAGAGACTTGACGTGGTTCTCAAACGCGGTCAGAATGTCTGACTTACTCAGAAGCTTGAAGTCCTCATCGCCCTGAAACTTGTCGTTGGTGTACAGCAGGTTCTGAGCCTCGGACCAGCGCGTATATGGCTCGAGATTGAGCAGCATGAGCAGGTCGGCCAGGCTGTTGCTGGCGGCCTTGCGCTTGACGGCCTCCTGCTCAGCGTGCTGCTCCTTTAGCTCGACCACGTACTCGGCAAAGAGCTCCTTGCGTTCCTCCTCGCTCTCTGCGGCCCGGAAGACGGTCTCGCGCTCGATGACGGGCCGCACCGTCTTCCAGCGGCTGAAGTGCTTGATCTCGGGGTGTGTTCTCAGCATGTTGCCGAAATCTGTGCGTAGCTTAGCCCTGCGTTCTCTGGCCTTTTCTTTTTCTTGCTGGCGAACCTCGACCGTGAACTTCTCAAAGGCCGCCTTGCGATCCTTTGGGTCCTTCAGCGCGCGGTACTGCGAATCCTTGATGGTCGCCTTCATCGTACGTTCCCACGTCCAGTCCGGCTGCACATTGGCGCGACGAAGCAGCTTGATGAAGGCCGCCTCGGCCTCTTCAAAGCTCGAGTAGTCGGGCACTACCTCTCGCGCAAGCGTTGGAAGGGCAATGTCCGCTTTGCGAGCGGAGTCGCGGTGGTCCCACGGCGTGCCGGCATCGGGTGTCGCCAGCGTCGTCAGGGCCATCGAACCGCCGGCAACAAAGGCGGGGGCCGCAGGCAGGGACGGTGGCGCCGCAGGCTGCGCGACATCAAGGGCCAACTTGTACTGTTGCGGCATTTCCCACACCGTCTGTTTTGTTTCACGGTTGGAGTAGTATTTGCGGCCCTCAGGTGTCTGGTACTCCTTCCACGGTTGCGCAGCGAGGGCGCGCTCCACCGGCGTCATCAGCTCCTTCGGCTTCTGCCATGACGTCTCTCGCGTCACTGTGTTGTAGTAGTAAACGCGTCCGTCCGGAGCTCTGGCCTCCTGCCACGTAACGGGGGTGGGAGGGAGGCCGTTCATGGTCGGGGGTAGGGGAGGACGGCGGACCGCTAGAAGGACTGTGGTGCAGTGCACATGCGGATTGGAAGGAGCAGATGAAGAAGGCCGATCGACACGATCAGTAACTCGAGTCCGCTGTTCTAATCAGTTGCCAGGCGGATCAGGCTGACGGGATCGAGTCAACACAAAAAGTGAGGTTGCGTTGAGCTTGGCAGAATTGTGTTGTTTGCTGCGTTTGTGTGGCTTGGCACATTTGTGTCATTTCTCCTCGATGAATAAGTTGAGACCATGCTCAGTTATGTTGTACTGTATTGAGAAACAAACCTCCCTCTCAGCTTCGGATGCTCATCATGCTCCAGTCTATCATGTCCCAGTCGACTTGATTCATCTCCGCCTCCATGGCGGCCTGTCCCAAGGCTGGACCGCTGGTATCAAAGCTGACAGTGGTAAACGCCATAGGCACGGGATCCATCGCCATGCTCATGCCCTCACCCGCACCTGGCGGCTTCTGGTCCTGTTGCGCACCACCACTTCCAGTGTCAGCAGCCAACTCCTCCAATTTACGCCTAATGCGCAGGATTATACGCGGAGGACTGATCTGCCTCCCGGCTTCACTGAGAGCATTCTCATGTGCGTCCCACGCTGAGAGAATGGCTTGGGAGAAGATCCTAAACATTGCCCCATCTGACTCTCCCCGGTCAAAGTAGGACCTAAGCGTGGTACTGCTGCCATAGCGGCCCTTACTATTTTCAAACCGTGCTTCGAAGTTGTCGCTCATCAGGTCCCAGATGTAAGCTGAGTTGGGTAGGAAAGGCCGCTTGCCTAGGTCGGTGCAGAGGTGGAGATAGGCAAAGAAGGGGAACTGTACGTTGAGCAGCCAAACGTAGCCCTTGGTCAGCGGCGAGGTCGAGACTTTGGTGTCGCATGTAAGCATGGTTAGGGCCCAAGACATTGCGGCGTCACGCTGCAAATCTGTTAGTTGGTGTGGCTGGTCGGTACTAGAGCGCGCGATTTTCGCATAGTGTTCTTCCAGCCGAAACCTGGCCAGTGCACCACGCGTGATCCAGAGCGTCATGAAATGCAATGGGTTCTCTGGGTTGCAGAATGAGAGGTACTTGTCTTCGAGTTTCTTCTCCAGCGCGTTCACCGCGTTCGGGTCATGTATCGACTTGGTCTCTTGTGGGTCAAGCAGGGTGGAGAGATCGCTGAAGTCAATGTCTAAGGCGCGCTGGTAGATGTAGTTACCCAGCTCGCTGCGCACGACCACGAACAGTGCCTCAGTAGGGTCCTCGTGTGCCGGTGGTGCAGTTTTCATCTCCGGTCGGAGATCAAAGTCATTCGCGTTGAGCGGTAATTTGCAGCTCCAACTTACTGACTGTGCGGCTGCTCGAAAACCAGACATCTCACAAATCCGATTGTCGAAGAGGGTGAGCGACCACCATAATCTCCGGCGCATCTCAGCCTCGAGAACGTTATTTTTGGTATTGGTTATCTCCCTTGTGATTCCCATGCGTTGCGCGATGCGCACGGCAACGCCGAGTATCGATGAAAGAGACCGTGGATCGGTGTGAGGTCTGACTGAGATCTAAGTAGTTTCAGCACCATAAGACGTGAAGATAGTACACGACAGACTCACAATATAGAGGTACAATGCTGTCAAGCAGTCGCGGTCGTTAGTTCGGAGAATGCCACAGTTCAGGAGAGCTTGCTGACATCCAAAACGATAGTTGCGCAGCAGTTCTTCTCTAGACGCCTCAAATAAGGTCTGGCAGTCTTCATGCACCATGCTCAACACAGAAACGCAATAAATACTGAACATGAGAGCTTCCAATGCTGGGCTGATGTTGGTGACATCGCTGGCCGCGTCGATAATGCGCGGTTGAAGAGTAGGAGTGTGAGTCACTTTCAACAACGGATTGACATTGTCCAAGTAGATCTGCCAGAGTCTGAAGATCTGCACCTGTCCCGGATGGAAGGCAGACAGATCGAGATTTTCGTGTGGCCCGAACAGAAGATGGTCGTTGCCTTCGGATAACTTATCCCATACCTTCACGAATATGGCATCGCGCACGACTTCATGCAGAAACCCCGAACTGAAGTCATCATTTTCGCTGTCATAGTTATCACCGTCATCCTCAAGATCCTTGGCCTATTAGCTAACGATTAGCAAATCTTCTACTTAGGTAAATAGACATCCATACCTCGTGATATTGTAATCCTGGGACTGGCTGTTGCTTAGAAAATCGCTTTGGCTTCAACCCCCCAGATTCAGAGTGATCGTCATCTGGAGTATCAGGAGCTCGACTATCTTCACTGGGTAATGGCTTCTCGATAGAGGCCGGACCTAGTTGCTCGAAGTCAATGTTATTCTTGCGGAGCAAGTCCTCGTAATGACGGATTCGGTCCAGTAGCGCTCGCTCTGTGAATTTACGGCGCCGCTGGCGAGGCTGTAGTGTTGCTTGCACGCATTGCGCATTGGCTCTGACACAGTTGGAGCATGGAAAGTGTCGATCACACTTTACTTTCCGTTGCTGACACAGGATGCATGCAAGAACTCGTTGCGGCTTTACATTGGCTCGCTGGGAAACTGTCGCTGGGGGAGAAGATGCTGTTGGGGAGCCCAGTGCTGGTGTCGGGAGCGGTGTCGGCATCAAGTGAGAAATACAAATTGCCTCTACCTGGACATGTTCATCTTGGGAAGATGCGAAGGTGATGAAGGTGCGAAGACAGTGCTTTGAACTGCTTTCTTATCGTCCAGGTCTACACTGTGATTTGGTGCCTCCGTGGGCCTGTTCATCACTCAGTTCCTCCATTTAATTTGAATTGAGTTGACTTACATTCCTCACCAAAAGCGAAAGGGAGTTGAATTGTCGACAGGAAGCCTCGTTCGGTGATGACAACATCGAACACGGGGCTGCATCGAGATGCCAAGGAAATCGGGTCTCCCCCATCAGGCTGCCATGAAAGTCGCATTCCCATCCCCTCCGCTACCAAATTGTGAAAATTAGCGTACCCCACTTTAGACCTTGCACACAGTAGATTATCCCCTCCTGCAGTCGACAGAGGGCGCGTTTTGGTCAACTCGTATTATAGTATTATTCCGAAGGTCTAAATTAAGCTATTTATACAGTTGTTTCCTGCAAAACTGCAGTGGAACAGAAACTGGGCGCTACTTTAGTCTCCACCTCCCTGGAATACCTACCCCCCCTTCTCTACCACCTCTATAGCTTGTAGGGCAGGTTTTTCTCTTGATGATAGGTCTCCCAGCAGCCTTTGCTGATATAGAGGGTCTTCATACAAGTCTCACAGTAATCTGCTGTTCTACGGCGTCGTAATCCAGTGCTGTTTCCACTAATTTCTCCGAGGATTTGGCGTTTCTATTGTCTCTGTGGTTAACACCCTCTCTAAGCACAATATGTTGTCTTTATACGCTAGGATAGCCTATGGGTATTATACTGTATCTCTAGTAGTCCTGTAATTAGTTGATCAAGAAAGTGGTCTTGTTCTTGATAGCCAGGATTAGGTTCATCAAGATTCTGCTGCCAGGCGAGGAAGGCATTTATATAGCTAATATCGATAATGAATTCGATAATCTTCTTGGTCTATTTGGGCTGATAAGGACATCGGATAGTACGAGAGTATCGGAGTTGATTAGTAATATTAACTACACCTATATAGAGATTATATTGTACTATAACTGAGGGTTAATAGGTAGTTAATTATTCAAAGCCACTACGATGAGCAGAAGTTGGTATATATCTTGTTTTCTAAGGTATAACTTCATATAATGATGAACTAAATATAGTAGTAGTAAATATGACTGTATGCTTATACAGGGGATCCCTCTAGACAATAATATCAACTAGATTATTAACCACACAGTGTATTATTTGATCATTTGTAAGTGTGAGGAATATACCCTATAATAGTAGGGTAGGGATGGATCAGCAGTGGTGGAAGTTATACCTTAGTATACTTGCAGTAGTGTCTAAGAGATATTGATGAATTGACTTACTTACTCAAAACTATGGAAATAACGAGAGTATATATAGGCAGTACACTTCCCTTAGAGGTCCCTGAATTTGTCATCCTCTAGGCAGCAGCTTACGAATATTGCAGCCTAGATTTGCCACCTCTAGGCACCAGCTTACCAATACTGCTGCCTGGGTTTGCCACCTCTAGGCACCAGCTTATGTAAGCACTCTCATGTCCTGGCTTAGGTAAGCAACCCTGCCAAGGCCTCGCACAGTAAGTATAGAGGGATGAGCAGCCTGGATATCCTTCAAAATAGGAGGTATGTGAGGGTTTGCGATAGGATGTATTGCACTATCAACAGTGACGTCTAGGTACTGTGATGGCGAACAATGGGGTATCCAGCTGAGTGGATGCAAGCGAGGCTCGAGAGGTGATCTGATCGCAGTGATAATACTAGCACAGGAAACCCACCAACTAATCAATGAACTTGACGACACTCAGGGGAGTGTCGCTGGGTAGGAACAGGGGAGGAATGACTGATATAGAAACTTCTGTGTACTGAAAAATATCCCAACTTCTGGGCTTGAACATGAAAAACTGTGTGCTTGTGTCTTGAATCCTGTGATGCTTGTGATGCTTGTGATGCTTGTCTTCCGCTCCTTGATTACCCTTTTTGGAGTGCTACATTCTCTGCCAAGACTTTCTCTTTCCGCCGCAAACCACTACCTTCCTGTGTACTCCGAGCCCACTACTTAGCCCTAACTCGCCTCTTTTATACCTTACGACACGAAAGGGGGCCAGTGTATCCCCGCCGTGATACCCTACCAGGCTCCCTGAAGTGACTGTCCCCTGGTCACACAAGGAAAGACGAAAGAAGACTTGACTCCCCCTAGCCCTTGAGAAACTTGATATCAGTATCCTTCCTTCAACTTACTCTCTTATTATCTCCTTAACTTTATCTTCTGTTATTGATAGAAACCTTTGCTTCGCTGATACTGATATAGACGGAACCAGAATCTCGAAAGTACCCTGCTCTCTACCAGAGTCCTGTCTGTTATTCTCCTGGTTAACCTCTTACTCTGGTGATATATCCTGTTCCTCCTCGCCTGAGTCTTTATCACTTGACTCTGACCCTGACTCTTCCTCTTCACCTTGTCCTCTAAATAGCTCAAGTATCTCTGTGATCCTTGTAGCCCTATCTTCGCCGAATACTTCCTCCCGCGTATAGAAGGGCTTCAGTCTATCCCCAGAGAATATCCCTTGTAGTCTTGTGCTATCCAGGTCCTCCAGGATATATATACCACCAGGCACCCTATGATATATCATATATTCTTGAATATGATATAGCCCTAGCTACTTGTACCTTAGTTTTGCTTCTGTTAATATACTAACTTCTTTTAGGGGGTCATAAATAAGTATAAGCCTCCCCTCCTTGAGAGCCTCTCTCCTTATATGATACTAATGACAGTTATCAAAGTATTCGCGATATTTCTGATGTATTCGCCGCAAATATAATAGCGCTTCCTGTTGATCTTCCTCTCGCTGCTTAAGGGCCCGCGCCTATAACGCCAAAAGGTCAGCTATGTCTTGTACCTTATCCTAGTCTAATACTGTCTAAGTTGGGTATTTAATCTCTATAGGTATGATTGGCCTATACCTGTATTCGACTTCAAACAGCGTCTTCTCTGTGCTTGTGCGGACTGAAATGTGGTCCGCCTATAGGACTATATAGAGGTGGTCTAGCCATAAGAGTGCCCCTCCTTTTATTATCTTCGCAAGACTGTCTGTAATCGTCCTGTATCCTCTTTTGACAATACTATTTCCCTGAGGGTGGTATACTGAGACCTACACCCTGGTGTTAAGGGCTGCGCACCCTTAGGAAGTCTTGGCTAGCGCCAGCGACAATGAGATCCCGATCGCAGATGTCCCTGCCAAGCCATTGATCGCAGACGTCACCGCCAAGCTGTCGATCGCACGTCCGCGCCAAGCCCCCGGCAAACATCCCTTTTGGGTAC
>QQXO01000246.1:0-33003 GCA_003709845.1 Chaetothyriales sp. CBS 134916 | reverse complement strand
ATGAGAACAATTAATTGACACATTCTTGAGTAGTTGAGTAATGCGTGCGTCGAGTGCGAGATCGGTGGTCCACATGGTGGTGGATTACGTTAGTCAGTGTTACTGAAGTGGTGAGTCCGACTAACCCCATTATAACCTAGTCTCCTTTTCGCAATGATTCTATGATGTCATAGTCGCAGCACTAGTTACAGGCTGCCACATTTTACAGTAGTGACGCAGTGACAGATCTCTGACAGGGCAGGCAGGCTCTGGGTAGACATGGTGTGTACTGGAATGTTGTAGATCTTTCCTTGATACCTTTAGCATTAGCGACCTCTTGTATGTCTGCATGTGGATGCACTGACTTAACAGGGAGACCAACTCTGGTAAGTGTGCACATAGCACATCCTAGTTATCAGATTGTGTCTTCCGTGAACAAAATTCTGCATCCAGGAGCGGTGGACTGATTTACCCACACCTATACTCTGAGTACAGTAACAATACAAGACATGATACGAAGTTGGTTGAGGCTGCTCCACATGTCTCTGGATGATAATTTTGCTGCCTGATCCATGTGGTGTATCAAACACTTGGGGGCGACTGATTGTCACATGCCGAGGCAGATCAACCCTTATAGGGAATACCATATAAACTGCCCATGCCCCTTGACATGCTGCCAGTGCACATCATTTCACCCCCTGACAAAGAATGAGACAAACAACTTGAACTCTACAAGCACATCATGGCAACAACAACACAGACAATGGAGGTCAAGGTAAAGCAAAACCCGAAGGACTCGATGAGGTCCACTTGGCGCACAGGTGATCGGAGTCAGTGGAATCTTTACCACTGGTTCTACGAGGTGCTGGATATCCAACCCAGCTACTTGGATAAAGATATTCCAGTGCACTCAAAGGATGACCCGGTGCCTGTCATATCGGAGTGGCAGAATCATCGCTGGATAATCTTTCACGCCTTCTTTCCGATTGCCTTACACCAGTTATATGTGTGGCACACTGGCCACAACATGGACGTTGTCCCTGCCTTTTTCCTCTACGCCGCCGCATTCAAGCTGATTGGAATGCGGAATTTTCGACTGCTCCGGCACTTTGGCCATATTCTTGGCTACTTGGACGGTGACAAGCATCAACGGGATTCTGTGCCTGATCATAGCGTCGGCAAGGTTGTTACCTCAGTCATTGCGACATCAACTTTCCGCTGCATGCTCACTATCATGCTTTCCTATCGGACCAGCGAGCCACCTTCATCTATCAACTGGGTATGGCTACCTCTCGAGGTCGGACTCTACGGCATAACACTCGACTTCTGGTTCTACTGGTACCACCGTCTCATGCACGATTACGACTTCCTCTGGAAATTCCACCGCACCCACCATCTCACCAAGCACCCCAACCCGCTATTGACCCTGTACGCCGACACTGTGCAGGAGACCTTTGACATTGCTGTTATCCCGTTCTTGGCATATGCCACCCTCAAACTTGTTGGCCTCCCTATGGGCTTCTATGAGTGGTGGGTTTGCCACCAATATGTCATGTTTACCGAAGTTTCCGGACACAGTGGCCTCCGCGTGGTTGCTAGTGCACCGTCAACGCTAAGCTGGTTGCTTCAGCTGTTCGATGCTGAGCTACTTATTGAGGACCATGACCTCCACCATCGCAAAGGCTGGAGACAGAGTCATAACTACGGCAAGCAGACCCGCATCTGGGACCGGCTGTTCGGTACCTGCCACCGCCGTATCGAGATGAGGAAGGAAAACATTGACTATAACAACATAGTCAACGTGCCGCTTTTCTAACCTTCCGTTGGAGCAAGGAGATGTTGGTGGACTCGGCTAGCTATTGGATGATGCCACGAAGGATCCTCGACAACAAGCAATTGTGAAAATCCCTGGTGCTGATCAATACAAAGAATGTCTATCGCAAGAAGCATCCCAACGGACGCAATCAGTTAGGTATCTTTTCATCTTGCTGATGGCTCAGGGTATGATAGTATTTTCCCTACCGTTTGCTTAGATTGAACGTCGCTCCTACCACTGCCATTTTCGGAAGTTCAAGGTCGTTGGCGCTCTGTCATGGTTTTCTAGAGGACCATAACACTACATAGCTTTCCTGTAAAGGTGTAATTAATGTATCTTGTACCAAGGCTCGTACTACTAGTACTAATCGAGTTCACGCCAGTAGAAATTAGCTAGTCGTACTTCACATAGATAGTCCTGCTGATGGACATTGTCACAGGCACCTGCCGTGACACATGCTTGCTTAGCTTGGCGGGGGGGGGGCCTACCAGTACTTCACCGATCATATCATCCGTAACTGATAGCTTTCACAATCAATCAGTTCACTCTCTAGTCTCACTTTTCCTGTCACTGTCTGGTCTACGACCTTACAGATATTGAGGGAACCAGGTGCTCTTGGGCAGTAAGTAAAGAGACTTGGAGTCTGGTAGTATTCAAGTCACAATTACAGGGATTGCCCTTGCAAGAATCCTAGCAGGACACGGTTGTGAGGCTTGTCAGTGTCGCCTGCTGCAAGGCATCCCGACTCCCGCATTCTGGTTCCTGAGTTCCTAGGCGGTAAAGTAGACATTGGCGGAGCCTGAGCCCGGGGGTGGCCAAAGCAGCGGGCCAGGGTTAGCTGGAATCGGCACCTAGGCAGCAAAACAGGCCCATCGTCCTTTAACCAGTTACTGAACTCTACGGTACTTACAGAAGTAATAATAACTACTGTAAGTTAGTAGTTATCTGGTAAGTTAATAATAATTAATAGTTTTGTGTTTGCTTTTGTTATGGCACCGCCCGTGGAGATCAGCATTCCCAACACGAGCGTGGTGACCGACTCGAAGCCGTACACGGTGTATAACATCACGCTGCGTCTGCCGCTCCGGTCATACACTGTGCAGAAGCGGTACTCGAACTTTGCTACGCTCCACGACAGCCTGACAGCCCAAGTGGGCGCTGCACCGCCCGTGTCGCTACCCGCCAAGTCATGGTTCGCACGCACGATCAACAACACCGAGCTCACCGAAGAGCGTCGCACGGCACTCGAGACATACCTCAAGACGATCAACGAGTCGGACGACAGCCGATGGCGTGGCACTAGCGCCTGGAGATCCTTCCTCGACTTGCCGCGCTCCTTCACCTCAACCACTACTGGCAGCAACGAGGCGTCGAGTAAGGCAGGTGCGAAGCTGCACGCGGCTCTGTCGGCGGCGCCCATCACCGACGCCGTGGTGTGGCTCGACTGCCACCGCGACCTGAAGACGCAGCTGCACGACGCGCGGCTGCGACTGACGACGCGTGACCAGGCCTCGACGCCGCAGGAGCAGCACGAGGCCAGCGCCGCCGCCAAGAGCTGTCTCGTCAAGGCCGGCTCCTTCATCACCACCCTCGAAGACGGCCTGGCCAGGATACAGGAGGCCGCTGCCCAGGGCTGGGGCGGCGGCCAGAAGCTCGGCGGCGGCGAGGTCAGACGTCGCCGCGACCTGATCGCGGCGGCCAAGAAGGATAAGGACGGCCTGGAGCGGCTGCTGGCGGCCATGAGCCCCAAGTCGCGGCTCGACAGCGCGGTCGCGGCTGTCCAAGACAAGCACAGCCTGATCGGCGCTGCTGCGGCCCGGAAGCCGCCTACAGGCCGTGTTCTTGGCAAGGAGACCGACGAGACGCGCGAACTCGACAACCAGGGCCTGCTACAGCTGCAGAAGCAGAAGATGGCCGAGCAGGATGCCGACGTGGAGCAGCTGCGCAGCATCATCCAGCGGCAGAAGGAGCTCGGCATCCAGATCAACGACGAGCTATCGGTGCAGAATGACCTACTGCGCATCGTCGACGACGACGTCAGCCGCGTCAAAGGCAAGATGGATATTGCCAAGAAACGCACCGACAAGATCACGCAGTAGTCAACAATCTATTACTTGTAATTCGAAGTGCCATCCTAAGTAACGAGCTAACTACGCTCTGTCATCACATCCTACCTAAGCACCCAAAACGCCACGGCCTCGTCGCGGCCCACCGCCGACACGCCGTTGGTCTCGAGGCTGTCAATCAAGCCCAGGCCTTTCTTCCAGCGAGCCTTGGCCCAGAAGTCGCGCCTGTTGCCGCCCAACTGGTCGTGGAGCACCTTGTCCTTGAGTGCCGAGAGCAGGCCATTGTACAAGTCCGGCATCTCCAGCTCGACGGCCTCGCTGCGCATCACACCCAGGCCTTCAATCACGCGCTCGTAGTTCTGCTCGCCAAAACTGCTGTGCACCCACTCCTCGACGATGGCGCTCATCTGCTCAAAGGCCGCTTTAATGGCCGCATCCGTCTCTGGCGCGGCCAAGGCCTGTTTGAAGTCTGGAATCGCATTGTTCTTGGAAATCCGCGTCTGTTCCCCATCCCGCCCCTTCTCCTTGCGGAATAGACTCTCAATGTCCAGTCCCGAAATCGGCTTCTCTGTTTCGCGGTATGTTCGCCGCCCTTTGACTTTGGCCGGCACTTTCTTTACCTCGGCTGCTTTGACGACCCGGTCGACGGCGGCTTGTGCGGCCTCCTGTATGTTCTCCGGTGGTTGGGAGTAGGCCATGAAGGTCCGTGATTTGGGTGGGGTCGGTTCTTGCGGGTAGATGGCCCGGTGTTTGATGGCGCCTTCGATGGTGTGCAAGGCGGGCGAGAATGTGTCATCCAAGGCGAATGCTTCTTCGTCTTTCTCTCCTTCGTCCTCGCCACTGTTGTCCTTGTTGGAATCATGAGATCTTGGGCCCACGAGCGACATGCTGTCGACAAAATCGTCCATGGCCGACTGTAGCTCGCTGCTGGGAAGCAGGCGGTGTGATGTGAGTTGCTTGCCCGACACGGTGAGCACCTTGTCGAGCGGCGGGAAGCGGTAAGTGCGCATGTCCTCGGCGAAAGGAAGCACGTTTTCAATCAGACACTCGAAATCCGGCTCCACCAAAGGCGAGAGGAGCGTGATTTGCGGATCAGCTATGTCCTTCTTGACAAAGCGCGCCACTACCACCGACTCTTGGATATAGAGGGCCTGGATGAGCGACGAGAGCGCAAGAGCAGCCTTGTCATTGCCCTTTGGTGCCACCAACATGTTCGAATTGTCAATCAGCATGTACCGCTCCACGTTCTCCATGGGGATGAACCCCATGATCTCGTACCCTGCTGTCGTTTCCAGCCTCGTGATGTTCTCGTCCGTTTCGCTGATATACACCGCCGTGCGGCCGTACTCGTAGCCCTTGGCCAGATCTTCGCGGTTGAGTTCCAGCTTGTTCCCTGCGCGCGACTTGTCGACCACAAAGTACTTGTATTCGTTGTGCACTGTGGCCAGCCCACGCTCGCCCTCGGACGAGTTGGACGGCCCAGTACGAATGGCAAACGCGCTGGCCGTGGGCGGGCGACGGACTGAGACTTTGAAGTAGCGTTCCACGTCGATTGTGATAGCCGTGTCATATGTCTCTGGGTCGCCCAGACGGAGCTGGCCCTTGTAGGTGGGCATGGGCCGTACCAGCTTCATTTCCGGCCGGTCGAGGTCATCAATGGCCTCTTTCATGGTGCCAATAATGCCACCGCAGGAGTCGACCAGCTTGCGCAATGTCTCCTCATTGTGCAATCGGCCCTCCGGCTTGTCCTCCCCTTCGGCCAAACACTGGTCAGTATCACGAAAGTCAATACCCAGAACGACAAGCTCAATGCCATTTCGTTGGATCTGTTGAGCCGTGCTCTCAATGTCGTCGTCGTCGATTATGCCGGTGCCGTTGGTCACGAGGACGATCTTCTTCCTGAACTTCAAGTGCTTGCAGTGCTTCATCATGACGTCGACCGCAATGATGATTGCCGACAGAGCATCTCGCTCGTCTGTCTTGCTCGGCTTCAGAACTTTGGCCAGCCGTTGCAACTCCGGCAGGAGAATCTGCTGAATCGGTGTCAGGATGCTGATATGTTGGTATGCTTCCTCGGCCTCCATCTGGTTCTCGGTCTCGTCTGTGCCAAGCCCAATTACCCCGATCTGAGCTGTTTTACGACCCGTCGACACCGTGGTGGTGATTTTGTCCCAGACATATGTCAGCGCCCAGTCCAGGTCACTCTGCTCGCGGCCGTTATGACTTCTGCCCATCGATCTTGACACATCGACCACATAGATTGTGGCCTCCTTGTCCGCCATCTTGCTGGATAAGCGCCTCAGTTGAAAGACGCGTCAATGAAAGATTGGAAGAAATACAACAACACCACAAAGCCTGCCATGCCATGCTCATTGCACCAGGCAGCACAAATGGTTAATTAATAAGATTTGGACCGCTAGGCACCACGACGACACGCTTTGAAAACGCGCCTTCACGTGATCAAAGACGCCATCATTTCATAATTCCATCGGAAGTGTCCTTCTTTGTCCCGGATCAGACGCACTGGCGCATCACTACAAAAGTTGACACTTTACACACACACACACAGAGAGAGAGAGAGAGAGAGAGAGAGAGATAAATCTCAACGCTTCAGTCCCAGATTGTCAGGTCAGGGTGCCCGGAGTCGCAGACGATAATGTCGCTCCTAGTCTCGGCAGCCCCCTATCACTTGCTGAGCTATGGCACTCTCTTAGGAACAGAGGTGTTCCAGACATTCATCGCTGGTATCGTCGCTTTCAGGACCATACCACGCGCCCAGTTTGTCACACTACAAACAGCGCTGTTTCCCATCTACTTCTCCATACAAACAGCCCTGCCAGTTGTCCTGGCGCTGACGTATCCAGCGGAAAGGACGGCAATTTCGACTATACCAGCCGGCATATATGGTGTCCTGGATTCGCAGAATAGATTGCGGGTCCTGACCCCCCTGGCCATCATCTTCGTGTCAGCGGCCGCCAACAAGGTGTACATTCAAAAGGAAGTTATCAAAGCAACGCGGGAGAGAAAGCATCAGGAAACACGAGATGGCAAGAAGTCACACGACCCCCCCCCACATAGCGAGGCCATGAAGGCGTTGAACAAGAAGTTCGCCGCCCTCCACGGGGCATCGTCACTGGTCAACCTCTTAGCGGTCTTGGCAACGTTTTGGTATGGGTTCACGCTGGCGGAGAGGCTGACTTAGGTCGGCCGAGGGAAAGCAGGGAGTCATAAGAATGGGCGGTCAGGTAGATGTACATGTACGTATCAGGATGAAGAGCGGCTTTTGAGACGCTTCCCATCCTCAGCAATCTCTTGATGTAAGGTGCCTGCCTGGCAGGAAAAGGAAAGGCTGCTAGTTGCAGATCATCCCGCAAACTTTAAAATTTGTGTGGAAAGTGGGCTGATGCCCCACGACACCTAAATTGCTCAAAATGCCGGATTTGTCTTGTATAGTATTTTCCTCTCACTATTCACCTCGCATCCATAGATATGTCGGAATCGACACTCCCAATTCAAACCAAAGGCGATGCTGCCGCGCCCGCGGATGGAGCACCCTCGAAAAATGCACTGAAGAAAGCCCAAAAAGAGGCTGAGAAGGCAGCAAAGAAGGCGGCCGCAAAAGCCAAAGAGGCAGAGGCTCGGGCAGCTCAGCAGGCTCAGGCTAGTGAAGACACAGCGGTCGACAACTATGGAGACCTGTCCAAGTCAAAAGAGGATGAGATTACGCATTTGAAAAACCTGTCCGCCGACTGGGTTGACAAGGAAGTCACGCTGATCGTGAGAGTACACAACAGCAGGAGCCAGAGTGCCAAGCTCGCCTTCTTGATGCTGAGACAACAAGGCCATACCATTCAAGCTGTCGTAGCTGCTGCCGGTGAGGCCGTGTCGAAGCAGATGGTCAAGTGGTCCGTGGGCATTAACGTCAACTCGTTTGTCAAGGTGTCGGGCGTTGTCAAGAAGCCCAACCCACCCGTGGTCTCTGCGTCCATCTCTGAGCTGGAGTTGCACGTGACCAAGATCTACCTGGTCTCTCAGGCGGCAGAACAGATTCCCCTGCAAGTCAAGGACGCCGAGAGACCGCCGCCAGAGTCGGGAGAAGAGGGCCAGGTTGATCAAGACGGCGCACCCATAGTGACGCTCAAGACCCGGCTGGATAACAGGGTGATCGATCTGCAGACAGAATGTAACCAAGCCATCTTCACCATCTCCAGTGGCGTAGAAGGGCTGTTTGAAGAGTATATGCGGAAGAGCGGCTCACGCAAGTTCAATACGCCCAAGCTGGTTGGAGCGGCCACTGAAGGCGGTGCTGGCGTGTTTGAAGTGCACAACTACTTTGGCAAGAGCGCATACTTGGCCCAGAGCCCACAGTTCTACAAGCAGATGCTGATTGCAGGCGACTGTGAGAGTGTCTTTGAAATCGGCCCGGTCTTTCGTGCAGAGAACAGCAACACACACCGGCATTTGACTGAGGTAGGTGCTTAGCAGAGCAGAGAGCAGAGCAGAGCAGAGAAGAGCAATGACGCTAGACCAGGACCACTGACTAACGGTGACAGTTCACTGGTCTCGATTTCGAGCTGGTCTTCAACAATCACTATCACGAGGTGCTTGAGTTCGCGGAAAAGCTGATTATCTACATCGTCGAAGGCCTCCAGTCACGATACAAGGCCGAAATTGCCGCTGTGCAAAAGTACTTCCCCAAAGCAGGCGATTTCCGAATCAAAGACGGCAGAGCACTACGACTCAAGTACCTCGATGGCATCAAGATCCTCAAAGATGCCGGCGTCGACACTTCGGAGCAGGACAATTTCTCCACCGATCTGTCAACTGCTCAGGAGAAGCAGCTGGGCAAGCTGATCCGCGAGAAGTACGACACCGACTTCTACGTCCTCGACGAGTTCCCCATGTCGGTACGGCCATTCTACACCAAAGTGCACCCGACCAACCCCAGCCTGTCCAACTCTTACGACTTCTTCATGCGTGGGGAGGAAATCATGTCTGGCGCGCAGCGCATCAACGATGCAGCAGAGCTGGAGCAGTCGATGCGCAACAAGGGCGTCGATCCGACGGCCGAAGGGTTTGCAGACTACATCAACGCCTTTCGACAGGGTTGTCGACCTCATGCCGGTGGTGGCCTGGGCCTGAACCGCATTGTCCAGTTTTTCTTAGGCCTCGACAATGTGCGACAAGCAACGCCATTCCCGCGCGACCCGCAGCGACTGCGGCCGTAGAGCCCCACAGACACATACAGGGAGAAGTTAGAGTAGACAGACAACAGCAACGGTACTAGTTAGAAAGAAGCATGTCGAATTTTTCCTGCTACTCAATCAATCAGTCAATCAATTAACCAATCAATTAACCAATTAATCAACCAATTAATCAATCCTTCAACGCAGCCGCCACAACGCCACTATCCAAATAGACCTGATAAAACTTCATCCGCAGCTTCTTCTTGTCTGTCTCATCCTCGTCAAACACCGCGCGGGCCGCCCAATCGACGCGCACGCCGGTCTTGCCGTTGCGCAACCCGTAGTCTACCACGCCGTACAGCACCACGTCCAGGCTGTCGGCGCCAAACGGATACACCTGGCCGACCGAGTGCTTGCGACTGACGACGGCGCCGTTGGCGGCCCACAGGCCCTTGCGCAGCGCCAGGATCTGGGCGCTGCCGTCAGCGCGGCGCGAGCCCATGATCAGCGTCGCCGTCGCCGTCAGGTGTTCGACATAGGCGTTGTGTGCCGCCTCGGACGGGTCGTCGCTGGTCGCGTAGAAGGACTCGAAGAATGGGATGATGCGTGGGTCCATGCGGGGTGCCGACGGCGGTTGCACCGTATATGTGGATTGAGAGGCAGCCATCTTTGTTTTGCGATTTTAGTGTATATCCGATGGTTATAGTAGGATTTTTTTATCTTTTGGATGATTGGGTGAGGATTCTCCTCTCGTCCTTGCTTTTGATCTCTTTTTATTTCTGACAAAGTACCGGTCCGGAGGTCACTTTTTCCAGAGTCGGGTAAGGGACATTGCCCCGCAGATCGTCAACCGGATAGCGGTGCGTTAGGTAAGGCCTAATTAACTTAATAGCCAAAGTGGAACGGCATCTCCGCTACCAAATTGTGAAAAATTAAACTAGCGCGTCAATTTCGCGATTCCCCCACCACTTTATCCATTGACAACTTTCCCAAATCACCTTCAATTAACCTCATTTCTAATGCATTCAAATCGCCTAGTCAAGCTCTATATCCCCATCCCTTTAAGGATGAGCCAAACCCCTCTGCCGCGCGAGCATGACATCACAAAATAAATCTGTGAGAAATGCGCTGCCCCCCGAATCGACCAAGAGGACCGCTTCTACTCGCACACAACCACTCTAAGCAACTAAGGAAAATATAGATGGATATCGCCCTTGAATCAATCCTGTCTATCGTAGTTTTGAGCTCAAAAACCCTCTTGCTTGCTCTTAGTCGCCTATTTCTCTCTTTCTTGCCCTAGTCAACCTAATTCTTGAACTACTCATAACGTAATTCACGGGCTAGTGGATCACACGGGCTAGTGGATCACAGACCCACCACAACCCATCGACACCATGTTTACCATCGATTATCTCCACCACCATGAGTTCTCTTCAGGTCCAACAAGAAGGAAGACTTCAATTAGCCATTAAGGCCCTACAGGACGTTAAATCTAACAATATTAGGGAAGCAGCGCGCGCATACGACGTGCCATACACGACGCTAAGGCGTCAACTCAATAGAGTCACTCCCTAGCGCGGTATACCTGCAGTAACTCGCAAACTTACTTAACAAGAGGAAGACGTCTTAGTAAAATAGATACTGGACATAGACTTGCGTGGATACACGCCCAGGGTGAGCGATATCCGCAGAAAAGTAAATATACTGCTTGCAGAGTGTGTACACGGCACCTCTATAATAGCGCCCACTGTTGGTATTAATTAGACTACACAACTCATTAATCGACGCACTGATTTACGCTCTAGCTATTTCAGGAAGAAGGACTATCAGAGGGCTCTCTATGAAGATCCAGAAATCATTCAGAAGTGGTTTACTTTGGTGCGAAATGTCGTCACTAAATATGGTGTGGTAGACGAGGATATATGGAACTTCAACGAGACTGGCTTCTAGATAGGAGTTATCTCTACAGCAAGGGTGGTGACTAGGACAGAGAGACGAGTTAAGCCTGCCGTTACTCAACCTAGGAATCGCACCTAGACAACAGTCATCGAGACAATTGCTGTAGATAGCAGAGCACTAGATCCCTTGATTATCTTTGCAGGGAAAGTCCACCAGGAGCAGTGGTTTCAAGAGCTTCAAGACAATACACACTCTAGCTGGAAGATTGCTGTTAGTGAGACTGGATAGACAAATAACAAGATAGGGCTATAGTGGCTCCAAGAGGTATTTGAGCCAGCTACTAGACGCTTAAGGCGAGGCAGATATCGACTGCTTATCCTTGACAGCCACTACAGCCATAATACACCTGACTTTGACGAGCATTATATAAAGCACAATATCATCACACTCTTTATACCGCCGCACGCTTCCTACTTGCTTCAGCCACTTGATGTAGCATACTTCTCACCACTTAAGCGAGCTTATAGACAACGAGTTGAGGAGCTTATACAGCTGAATCAACACTATATAGATAAGAGTGATTTCCTCTGTCTATATATTGCAGCTCGCTCAGAGGCGATCACTAAGCGGAACGCAATAGCAGGCTTTTAAGCGACTAGCTTAGTACCATTTAAACCAAGCATTGTGCTTGATCAATTGAATCCAGTACCATGTACTCCGACACCTCCTCCTCTCCTTCCGTCGAGCTAGGAGCTGGAGCAAGGTTAGAATCCAGAAACACCACAGACAGTCAAGCAGGTTCAGAAGTATACTCGTACATTGAAGAAATCACTTAAGAGGAAGACTATTTTGACGCCTAGTCCAACGAACCTGGCTGCCGTATAGATGGCCAAGGCTGCGGAGCACGCTATTTATACATATCAGCTTGCCCAGGAGTGTATAACTGAACTAGAAGCGCTCCTTAAAGTGAAGAAGAGGAAGCGGACTACTAGCAGGAAGTATATCAAGGACAGCAAGCTCCTTAGTGCGAGCGACGTACATCAAGAGCAGGTGGAGGGGAGTGACAAGGAGGATGAGGATACTATTGTCGTTCGTGTTGCAGGCGCTCAGCGGCATTGCAGGCTCTGTGGTATAGCAGGACACAACTCTAGGACGTGTCAAGTACGAAACCAAACTATTTAACGGCAAATTGGATGAGATATCGCGTCGTTGTAGCGAGTTTAGCAAGCAGGAGGGGGGGTGGTGGTGGGTCTGTGATCCACTAGCCCGTGTGATCCACTAGCCCGTGAATTACGTTAATTCATACGAATATTTGTATAGTACGCGCGAAGACCCTGGCTGGAAACCTATTACTGTGCTTGAAATTCAATGCTAGATTGCCTGCCGTCTCGAAGTGGCTTGTAAAGTCCTTCAGGATACTAATATATCCCCATTTTGCTCCATACATCGAGTTGTAGAGAATCCTGTAGATATTATTGTCTGGCGAGATGCCCTATGTAAGTATACAGTCACTTTTGTTACCACTGCATTTTCATCATCTGTGAACTGGTGCCTCGAAAAACGAGGTATATACCCACTTCTACTCATTGAGGTGAGTGCAATTGGATGATTGTTTATTGACCCTCTGTTGCGGTACAATATAAGCTGTATATAGGCGCAGTCGATATCGCAAATCAGCTATGGCAGTCCTGTACAATCAGACGCCTACACCAGATTAAATAGACCAAGAAGATTATCGAATTGCTCCTTGATATTGGTCATACAACTGTATATCTGGTCTGGCAGCCGGGTCTCTCTCAACCAGACCCTGCTCACCGCGAACAAGATCATTTCATTTATCAACTTATTGCAGGCCTTCTTGAGATACAGGAGGATCTCCGCAAGCCATCTCAACGCGCGAATACAACATATTGTGCTCAGAGTAGGTGTCAACTACAGAGACAGCAGAAGCGCAGAGTTCTTGGCGAAATCAGTGTAAATGTACCCTTATTACGTAATTGCAGGACATCCGAATACTGCGAGACTTGTATGAAGACGTTGTGTATTTGTAGAGGTTGCTGGGAAGCGTATCGTCGAGACAAACAACTCCCATATGAACTATAGAGATGGGAGAAAGAAGGGGGAGAATACCAGGGAGGTGGAGACGAAAAGCAGTACCGGTACCCTTTTCTGCTCCACTTTGATTCTGTTCTGCAGAGACTAGCTATAGAAATGGTCTCATTGAGGCTCTAGAAACAGTATCGCAAGATCACTTATTTTATTAATCAAAACAAGCGTTTTGTCGCGTACAACTTAGGAAATCTGGAATAGGCTGCTGTTGCGACTGCGATTGGTCGTGCTGTTGAGTCAGTCCACTGTAGATGGTATCCGATTGTGGTCAACTCAGATGTGGGACGAAATGGAGGAAAGAGGGCCGATCACTGGATTAGGTTTAGTCCGATCCACTCTATCAAGCGATATGATTGGCTACTTGATATTCTCCTGAGGCCTTGGCACTCATCTGCCACGTTTCATCGGTAGCTTCGAGAATCTCCTCCTAGACAGACAGATAGACAATAGATGATCTGATCTCACGACGAGAGCGCAAGAGGCGCACCCTATGGTAGACAATCCATCATCAGATAATACTACTAGGGCGCGAGGGGTGATGCCACCGGAACAACACTAATCTGATTTACGGATCGGAAATAAGCTGTTCCGGTAACTTTCCCCCAGTCGCGTATCTTCACGACGCGCAGTGGTAGTAGGGCAATGAATGTTGATTAATATATGATTGATATCCGCTGTCAGTGCGACCGGCAGAGGTGATATCAGGACAACAGACGGTGGTGCAATGGCCGGTTGTATATTTAATGGACAACCATGCGGGGCTTCAATTCATAGTACAAGCAGTGATCCAAGTTAATAGTGAGTCACAGAATTCCCTCTGACAACAGAATTCCACCGCTATGCACTCATCTCGTAGTAGTATGTGTCTCGCCGGCCCGCCACATCGAATCCCCCGCCTGGCAACTCCCTTCCTTTCCGCGGCCCCGGCACTGGACTACCCTCCACCTCAGACTGTGCATTCGGACTCCTCATGCATGGAGACGGCGGTGCCACCGATCCTGCCAACGTCGAGGAACCTATCACCGAAGGCGACGTAATAGAATCACCAGGCAGCTCAGATTGGCAAGATGTGCTTGCGGGACCCCCATGGTTCGTGCATTCAACGATGTCATCCGTGTAGACTTTTGAGTCGGGTCGAGTCGACTTCTCTTGTGGGCCATGGGTGGTGGCCGCACGGCGCTTCTTGCGGTACCAGTATAGTACCAAGGATGCAATAACAGCAACGAGGAGAATAAAGCCCACGGCACTGCCTGTTGCCGCTCCAGCAACCGTGGAAACGGATGGTTGCGCCGAGATGGGGCCAACAGTAGGCGTCGAGGATGATGATGATGCTGTTGATGATGATGCGACAGATGTGGCGTCTAGTGCAAAAGCTGAGCGAGTGGATGTTTGCCAGAACGTGGTGCTCGTGGCTGCAGCGGTCAAGACCATGGTCCTGCTGGTGGTGGACGATGGCATTGCAGTGGAAGTTATCGCCGATTGATACGCATTGGTACTCAGTCCTCCACCCCACGCGTAGCTGAGTCCTTGCGCGGTCGGCAAACTCAGGTAATTTGCCAAGGGATTCGCATCGGTGAATTGGGGCTGCATTGCAGTGTTGGAGCACGAGCAGTCTGCCATGGGCACAATAACAACAGTTGCCAGGTTTTCCTGCTGCGAGGCCGCAGGGTTGGCACACCCTACCCATTCGCGGTTACCACAGTACGATAGACCGACCCATGATTGATCTGGTTGCCGTGTCAGTGGGGGGCGAGGCTTAGGTGCCCTAATCTTCTTACTCGCGTAGGGCTCTTTGTCAGGACAGTTCTTATTTTGGTACGTCAAGTCAGTACACCCAGCAAGGTACGTGACGCCGTGTTCGCCATTGTAACACGCTAGCGAGCTTAGGCAAACATCAGCCGACTCGCAGCACGGCACATGGCCGAATGCGGAATTGCCGCAAGGGATGTAACGCGGATGGGCCTCGCGGCCAGGCGCGTAGTAGCAGGTACCATTCGAGATTTGCGGGTCGATGGTCGAGAAGTCCATCGCGTGGGTGAAGACGATGATAGGCAAAGAAGAGAGTGGTGCAAACGGAACGGAACGTATTGGACGCGGGAGTAACGGAGTTGAGTTGCTTAGGAAGGAGCGATACTGACAAACAGTCACGGGTAGATGCAGCAACGCAACCGCCACAACGACCACAACAATGTCGACTCGCTCCGTTCAGTTCAGTCCCTCCGAGGCAGCTGGGCGACAGCCAGACTGATTGCAGGATTACAGGGCAGAGAGGTAAGGAGGTAGCACTCACGGTACGCTCCGTGCGGCCCGTGCACCTTACTCAGCCTTCTGCCACACCGGTCGTAGGTCCAGAAGATCCCGCTGGCCATAGATCTCGCCGACGATTGTGAGGGTCATGTCGACCAATGCTGTCGTAGAATTAGTCCCCTCCAACTGACCCTCCTTGTGCTCCATTCCCCTGGCCTGTATGACCGCCGCAATCGCGTCGCCAATCTCGTCGACCACATCATCTTCTTCGTCGTCGTCCGTGCCTTGGTCTGCCAGATCAGCCCCTTCTCCCCTTCCAATTGTAGTAGCTGTGTTGGCCAAGTCCCTCAACGCCGCAATTTCCTCACTGCCCAATTCTCCCCTATGCGGGCACTTGCCCACCGCCGCCCAGACCCACGCCCCGATCCTCCTCCGCTCCTGCTCTGTACACTCACCGATCCGCCGCGCTACCATCATCCTTCTCAACAGCCGGACCAGCGCAAACACACTCGCCACATCCATACACGCAACCTGCACCGGATGCGGATCGAATCTGTACACGTGGCGTTCCCAAGCTCGTCTCGCGGTCGCTGAGCCGCGTGGGAACGAAATGGGCCTAACATCCCCCAGTGCCTCCACCGCCTCGAGAGGTGGCGTACATCTCAGCGTCGCCTGCACTAGTCCAAACTGCGCAACAAGCGTTTCATAGTATCTAGTCTGTATCGACGGTAGCGTATGTGCAGGCGATGACGAGTCGGCCTCTGCCGAGACCGAGACAGAAACTGGGGCAGTGTAGACGCCATCACAGTACCGACCCAGCACGGCATCTGACGACAACATAGACCCTGCAACACCTGCATCCGCGTCGGCATCAGCCCGTGCACGGAGCAGACTCGGCACGCCTTTCGCTTCCGACCTAGTCAGTCAGCCTGTGTGCGAGGCAGTCGGTGCTCAGAGTACGAAAATCACATACCTACCTAACCATGCGCAAATAATCAATGCCGTCCAACGCGGGCCCGTAGAAGAGGATGTCGTCTTCATCTTCTTGTCCTAGGCCAGGGAAGGCATTGACTTGGCCAGAACCCGCGTGCAGCTGTGGCTGTTCTTTCGTGTTGACGACTACATCATCCTCATCGGCGTACAGAGAGGCTGATGGCCGCCGACGTTTGGTCGGCGACGGCGACGAGGACTCATCATCGGGTTCCGGTGACGATGTGTTTCGTCTCTTGCGAGACATTAGCCCCTTTTATTCGATGTGATGCGACGCGATGCGACGCGCGATTATGGAGCTGTTTAAAGAAAGTCCAAAATGCTGGCGTTCGGCAGCTCGGTGTATGATTGGCCGAACGAGATTGATTTTCATACACTACCGTATGTAGATATTAAATACAATGGTTGCCGTTATTCGACTTCATGTCAACCAGTCCTGCCTCCACAGGACCGGATATCTACCTATCCGACAATAATCCCTGATAGCTCCATAATTCGCATACTTCGTCCATGATGTAGTACGCGGGTCCCTAATAACTACCGCCTGGGCCAGAGCCATAACCGCCCTGTTGACCGCCGGGAGGACCTCCATAGCCGCCTTGCTGACCACCATAGCCGCCTTGCTGACCACCATAGCCGCCTTGCTGACCACCGTAACCGCCTTGCTGACCGCCGGGAGGGCCACCACGACCAGCGTGCTCACCGTGATGACCGCCAGGGGGACCACCATGCTGACTACCGAAACCACCCTGCGGACCGCCAGGAGGACCACCTTGCTGACTACCGAAACCACCCTGTGGACCGCCGGGAGGACCACCATGACCAGCTTGTTCACCGTGATGACCACCGTGATGACCACCGTGCTCGCCATGACCACCGGGAGGACCACCGTGCTCGCCATGACCACCGGGAGGACCACCTTGCAGACCGCCATAACCACCTTGTTGACCCCCGTAACCACCTTGTTGTCCACCGTAGCCACCTTGTTGTCCACCGTAGCCACCTTGTTGACCGCCCGGTGGACCACCCTGACCCCTATGTTTATCGTCGTGGTGACCTCCGGACAGGGCGTCCTTGGCCTTATGGATAATACCCGACATGATTAGAGTAGGTAGATTTGGTAATCTGTTTGATTTGAATGATTGGTTTGGAGGAGTTGCTATGATGTGGGAATTTTCGTGGAAAGGTGAGAGTGTATATATGCACTGTGACGCCGGCACATCGTTGCGTTTGTTGTTTACCTCGCCTCAAGTAACTGACGTAATTGCTGTAGAAGCCCATGGCGACGTAGGCGATTAGCAGTCGAGGTACGCGTCCGGAAGAGAGTTCCTGCGTCCCTCAGCTGCCATCATTGTATCAACCAACTCTTTCGAGCATAGGGGCCAGGAACACGATACCCTGGGTGTTGATGTTGGGTCTCTGATTGGTCTGGCATCCAAGAAACTCTGAGGAGACATGTGGCGTGCTTAGGTGTCTCCATTAACGACGTACTTGATCACTGAATCGCGCAGGACCCCAATCTCGCGCTGTGTCTTGACGAAGACTTCGCGATACTCTTCCAGGCTCTCTTGCACCACATCGTTTCGGCTTTTCCGGCCCTCACAGATGGCTTTCATCTTCAGCTCCATCTCCTTGCGCAGAAAGGGCTTGCTCACACTGACGTCGAGACCCACATTATCGTACCCCTCAATCAGGGCAACGCCAAGAGTAGTAGGAATAAACTCCCGCACTTGACCTCTTCCGCCGCGCGGCCGCGTGTCAACGTAATGACGATCCTTGATCTTCGCAATATGCTCCGCCATTGTTGCGTCAGTTCCAATCCCATTTGCATCCATCAAGCCTATTAGCTCAGGCTCAGTTAGGTAGCCGGGTGCTGTGGTCTTGCCGTCGATCATGTTTGCTTCGGTGGGCTCGAAAGTCTCGCCGACTGTGAATGGAGGGAGTTGTTGGGTGCTTTCCCATTTGTCATAGACGTACACATCGAGATAATTGCGTTGAAGCACGGTGAGACCATGAGTGTGAAAGACCTCAGGGCCCCACTCGATCTCAATGTCTGTTGCTTCCCCTCTTGCATCATCGGAGCAGCAGGCCAGAAAACGCCGAGTGACGAATTCATACACCCTTCTTTCATCATCAGAAAGAGCAGTAGCTGCAACCCAGTTGACTGGGTGGATGGGAGGGTGTGCCTTGTCATCGTTGCGACCTTGTCGTGGCACCTGGAAAGCTCCATCTAGTAGGTTCTGCGAATACTGGCCCCAGGCAGGGTCTTGAATTTGCTTTCTAATGAGAGCATGAAGATCGAAGTCCTTAGAAAATCTATCGGTCTCGGTTCTAGGGTAGCTGATCCAGCCTTTGGTGTACAGTTGCTCCGCAATCTTCATGACTTGAGAGCTGCTCATGCGCAGGAATCTGCTACCTTGCATTTGCAACTCCACTGTTGTCAAAGGCAGAGGGCGCCATTTGGAGGTGGGCTTCTGTTGCACCTTAATAACTTTGGCCTTCTTTGCATCTATGCATTGTTCAAAAAGAATAACGACCGCAGCGCGATCAAAAAGGTGAACTCGCCGCCAGTTGAAGTTGACTTTGATTCCATCCTTGACATGGTTGACTCTGATCAACCAAAAGACCTCGGGCTTGAAGTTCCGGACTTTGTTGTACCTGTCGACCACAAAGCCAAGCGTAGGGAATTGACACGAGCCTGTGAGTGGGTCAGTAAGAAGTTGTCGCGCAGTGAGATAAGCATACCATAGCTGATGACTTTTTCAGCGAGCTTCTCGCTGACGTTTTGAAGCTGGAGCGTCTGCAGGCGCGTGAAGGATGCGCCAATGCGGAGATCGAGTTCAATCCGAGCGGCAACGGCATTCGCCTGGCGCTCGTCAAGATCGATGGGATTGTGAGCTGCTTGGATTACATGGACCTTCTCGGTGTTGCTGAACAATGCTCGCTTGACGGTGATGTGACTGTTGCCTTTGAGCGCTTCGGTCTTGACTTCGGTGCCGATGTGCTCCCCTTCGCGATCGCAATCGGTCCAGATGTAGAGAATTCTTGCATAGCGAGCAAGTTGCCGGATGTTGTCAGCGATGGCCTTCTTGTCCTGGTCGATAGTGGTCTGGGTTGGCGCGTCGAAAAGCTGGCTTGGCGCGCACGACCTCCATCCTTTGAATTGAGGATCAAAGTCAAGCGAAGTGAGATGTCCGAGCACGCTAGTCATGACCACTACGGTGTTACCCCATGGTCTGAAGTTGAAGTCGAACTCATAGTTTTTGACGTATTGATTGCCTCTGATGGCCTTGGTGTTGAGACGGCCGCCTGAAAGATGCTGAGCGACTGCCTTGGCAATGGCGGGCTTTTCTGCCACGCAGAGGATTTTCTGCGTCATCGTTCATGATGGTTATGCTGTGTAGTGTAGCTGATGTGACCAGGACGGTGTTGGATGTTTTGAGAGAAGCTGCATCATGAACGCGCCTCCCCACAAATTCGCCTCGCGTTGACTTGACCCCGCCAATACGCGGCCGCTAAAGCCTACATTGTAATTCTCTTAATAACTTATTACAGTTCAACGCAGGTTGCAGGGAAATTTCCCGCCGAATTTGGCGGTCCGCGCCGCCGCTTTTGGAGGCTTTCTTCCCTCGATGCCAAGATCGCCCACCCGGTCACGTCCTCACCAAGGGCCCCCGCACTCATCAATCGTCTTCCCTCCTACGCACCACGTAACCATGCAACCATCACTGGGGACCAGAAACAGTCTCCCTTCGAAAACGGTCGGTGATCCACCCAAACTCCTCGAAGACGATGGGTATGACCATGGCGCCTCGAGAATCCGGAGGGACGATTCCTCTGGATTCCTCCCTGCCACAGGAGGGCGTTGTCCGACCTTCGCAAAGTTGCTCGAACCGTTTCCCATCTCCCATCTCCTCTGATGTATTCCAGCTGCTCTACCCAAAGTTGACATCTAGATCAGACACTGAGATTCTTATCTTTTTTGGGTTTTCCATAAGGAATACCTCCCTCCACCTTCCGATCCTATTTGTCAAGGACTGCTTTGCTACAACCACCACTTTTGGTGGAGAGAAGGAGCTTGGGCAACCAGGATCTTCTTGAAGGCGATATGGCGATCCAGCCTCTCAACCAGAGGCCAGCGGCCCAATACTCGGCCGAACATTATCGACAACATCGTCAACAACTTGCCGAGAATGGTACTGTGAAGAAGTCACATGCAGACTCTACGAAGGAAAACATTTGGGGAGTGATGAAGAAGTGGATTCGGTAAGGGCGTGCACTCAATGGGACCTGCTGCGAAGAACTATCAGCTAATAGCATGATCAGTCATTGTGATTTCTTAGGAGAAGACCGACTTCGCTTCCTTGTGCAGGCCACCAAAGAAGATATCATGACCTTCCTCAAGTGGGTATTGGACGTTTATTCCAGAATCAAGAAAAGAAGCACTGTGGATGAATACTGGAGAGTGTGGTGTATGTTGTACCGAAAGTCGGTCGGGAAGAGTTTGCATGCTAAGGTGATGGAGGAGGTCCGCGATGTATGAACAAAAATGGGTTTATTTCTCTGGAGTAATGACTAACACGCGTTAGTATATTGATGGATATTTGACCATCGAGTACAATCTTGACACATCCGTGCGGGAAAAGCCGGTCATGAATATTGACGACGTATACCTCATCCTTCATCATCTCTGGGTTCTGGACACCTCGGTCTTCACGGACGAACGCCAGCGACTACAGCTCGCTTTTCTGATTCTTCTCTCCGCGTACACGGCAACGAGGCCGGCCGCCTTGGTGTACAAGGTGACCGATCGAGTGAAACAAAGGGAGCACTACCTTGGGTGGGAGAAAGATAAGCATAACGAAAATGACGAAATGGAATTGGATTGGGAAGATATCAAGACCCTCTGCTATGAGGATGTGACACTTTTGGTGCTTCCGAATCCCGAAGGAAAGCGAGATCTTCTCGCGATGGAAGTCACTCTGAAGTATACTAAAGGATGGAAGAAAAGGCCAAACCCGTAAGTGTATGCTTGGACTCATGCTTGGCTCCCCTAACTTTTCAGCAGGAAAACCTATATACTCACTGAGGTTGACACTCTTGTATTCGATGTGATCCTCCTTATGATAACTATCGCGATCCTTGACAATGCTTTCGAGTCCAAGGTGACGTCAATGGAGGAGATATTGTGGATTCGGGTCCTACCGCCCTGACGCAGTCTCGAATTCAAATGGCGTGCGGAGATGATGAAGAAACCGATCTTCCGCCAAGCCGAGCGCACACCCACTGGCATTCAAACGTCGCCTACGAAAGCACTACGTTACCACACCTACCTCTACTACCTTCAGCGGCTAGGTCTTGAGGCAGGATTCATGCAAATCCTAGGAGCTTACGTCATCCGGAGAGGGGCTGGTGAGGCCGTCGAAGGTATGTAACACCCACCCGATGCGAGAATCATGGGTTTCATGCTGACCATGCTGTAGCCGTGGCCACTCAACCTCAGCTTCAGCAAGTCATGTGTCATAAAGACGCCGGTATTTACCAAGCGTACATTAATCAACGTGTCCAATGTGACGTGCAGGCCGCTTTCCTCGGTCAACCTTCGGCGAGGGCCCTGTTCAAAGCCGTCACACATATGAGTCGATATGCTGACCCACGAGCACCGACGGGGCTCGCTTCAGATGAAATCGACGCTCTCAAGGCCGACCCGACGATTGTTCAGCTTCGAGAGCTGAGAGACCGATTAACCAGCGAAGCACGTCGAGAATCCGGAACCCTGAAACAGGCGGAAGCTGAAGGGACCAAGCTCGATCAGATGTATCAGAAAGCCGATAGAGCGCTGCGTTCCGCAAAGATGGTCACAATCAATTCGGCGAAGAAAGCCGCTCGACAGCAGTTTTTCGACACAATCAGTACGACTGAGATCAACAAGCAACTCGATCTCTCTATGCTGGATCTTGAGGGCGGCGACTAGATACCCGAAAAGGTGGAACACCGCTTGGAAGAGCGACGAATGGTTGCAGCTCTTATTTGCCAGGATACTGGCGAGTTCAGTGATCAGGATAAGATCTCTCACAGGATCAGTACCGCGAACGCCCTCGTCGCCTTATGTCAGAAGAAGGACATCCCGCTATGGCTCAGACCGGATCGACCACGGGGGCTTCAGAACAAAACCGAATTCCCCGACCATCAGCCCTTTCCCCAGGCTCCAACAATGACGCAATGCGTCTTCTGTTTCTGGAACACGAGAGAGCCCTACGAAGTCCGACTTCACAACTTCTCCACAGTGTACAAAACGCGAGATCATGTGGAACTCCATCTTAATCAATACAAGGGATATGATGATATCCCATGCCAGGACCCAAAATGTAAAGCATCTGCTGTCGTCCTTCATGGACATATGCACTTCAAGAGTCATGAAGCACGTGTGCACAATTACGATATCTTTCGAAAAGACAGCTAGTCTCGGCTTCTGCGTAGTAAATGTTACTGGTTACTGTTGGAGGAACATCGAACCATCGCTGATCGGTCGATATATATTCTGCACATCCCAGGATCGTGGTGGACATCCCAGGAAAGCTCCCGTGTGCGTCACACAAAGGTGAGGTCCATTTGCCCACCATGCCCTCGTCCTTAAAAAGTGCGGCCTCAATGGAGCGTTCTGGGGCGTTGTGAGGCAGTGAAGCTAGTCGACATCGACCCTGAACAGCTGAAGCCAGAGGACTTCCTTATCTGCAGTCCGACCATCTTGGGATTCAGCCTAGCAATGAAAAAATTTCGTACGTACGCTTGTCTTTCTAATTGCCTTTACTGACCTGCTTTCAGTTGAATTTGCCGTTAAACATGTCACTAATGTTAAATGGAGCGAATGTTCATTTGAGGACGTCAATATCCCAGAGGGGCAGAAGAAGGCCATCTACGCGCTTACAAAGACTTATCTGAATAGAGGAGCCGATGACGCCTTTCATGATTTTGTACAAGGCAAAGGCCGCGGGATCAACTTCTTACTCTAGTTTGTTTTCTCACCTAACTATCGAGAGCCTACTGCTGACAGGCTACAGTGCCCCCCCGGGCGTCGGTAAAACCTTAACGGCCGAGACTTTAGCCGAGACGTTCAAGGTCCCGCTATATACTGTATGTACTATGAATGGCGATTCGCTCACCGATCCTTGCTAACTAACTAGGTGGCTGCGGGCCAAATCGGGGTGGACCATGTCCGAGTAGAAAAGATCCTGAAGAGTATCTTTAATATTGCAAGCCGCTGGGGGGCGATCCTGCTGCTAGATGAAGCAGATGTGTTTTTGGCCGAACGGGCACTCGATCCGCACACTAATGCCCTCGTGTCTGTGTTCTTGCGCGAATTAGAGCATTACGAAGGTATCTTGTTTCTCACGACTAACCGCATGAATACGTTCAATTCTGCGATCCTTAGTCGAATCCACCTCCCACTGAAATACGAGCCACTAAAGAAAGAGGCTCGTGAGGGGGTGTGGCTTTTTTTCATAAAGCAAGCCAGAACAACAGCGGGTCATGCAGCTTATAATGACACTGTCATCAGCGACTTAGCGGAGAAGAAACTAAACGGCCGCGAGGTAAGAAGCAAACCTGTAACTGCGAGCAGAATCTGACCATGAACAGATCAGAAACACTGTGTTTATTGCCCGTTCGATGGCAGAGTATGATGGTAAGGTTGTGAATGAGACTTATCTGAGAGAGTCAATTGAGACAAGAAAGCAGCTGGATGAAGATTTCCAGGGCGCTGGAGCGATTGAGAACACTCATTCCTATTTCTGATGCTTCTACGCCTTGATTGGTTATACAGAATCTCATTATTTTTTTGGCCTCTTGCGAGATTGATTGGGATTCAGGTTGTTGTCTGTCGAAATATGCTTCCATGGTCTCAGAGTCGACCTGCGTTCAAATTGTGCCAGATCACGCGAGATATTTTCGTCATATTCTCGGAAGCGATGAGCAAGATCGTACTCAGCGGCCTCGTCTTCTTGGGGGAATATCCTGCACAGAGTCAGGTATCGAGGTCGCTCCGCAACTGACCGTTTACCCAGAACTCTCACCACCGAGGCTAAGTCTACTGGCTAAACCCTGCATTTGCGCATGGGGATTCCCAATTTTGAACCAAAGTAATTAGTCAGTTGTACTGTAATCCTAGTCATCTGAATTACAGCGTCCTGTAATCATCCATAGTCCATAATTTCCGGAATTAAATAGGAATGTCAGAGCCCAAAAAGGTCCCCAATATTCTTTTCAGGTCAGATGACATAAGTCAGAACCATAGGTCACCGGATTGGGCCCCCCCCTTCTAGGGATCCTTTTCGCTACGAGAAGAACCAATCAACTCGATCAAAGCTTTCTATGCTGCGCTCAGTATCAGTCAGGGTCTTTTCGATCTCCCTGCGAAATCTCTTCTTCTACCTCGGGGAATGGTACACGTATCTGCCTTCAGTTGCACGTGATCTGGAATCCATCTCCTTTGTTGAAGCACAAGGTCACCAACCTTCACCACGCTTACTAAGTACTCCAAAGTAAGGGAAAAATGGAAAGAAAACGGGGAAATCAAAAGGGAAAAAGGTCATGGACCAGAAAAGGGGCCTTTCGCATCCAATGAACATTATTTCGAACAATATAAGACGCTCCTTAAAATTGGAGGCACTACGAGGATACTTAGCTCATCTTCTTAGTGGAAGGCTGAGGTTGCTTACATTCGTTAAATGGGGGAAAGAAAAACTCCGTGGCCTCCTCATCGTCTCCGATCCCAAAACCCAGTATCAGCTCTATCCAGAACCTTCGGCGTACGCTTGATTTGCCTCCTAGTTTTTCCTTTTCAATTGGGGGCCGTGAGCGTATATTACATTGCACATTGTGTGTACCCTGTCATCGGTTGCCAAGAGATCGTAGGCTCATAACTGAGATGTGCGGTTGAGTAGGACCCCGCTGTAGGTAGCATAGCGTCATGCCTTATTGCCCAAGAGTAGTATATCTCGTGCGCTTGGCAGTCGTTTGCTCGGCAGCGAGTTCATCAAGAGAAGTATCGGATTCGTCTTCTTGGAGCATAGATAGAGACGTACGGCTGTCCGTGAATGAACGCCAAGTCTCATCTCTTCTTTGGGTTCTTAAATGTCGCTTATTCTGATGTTTGGGTAACAGAAGTTTCTGGTGTGACTTCCTGGGGATCGAGGAGCCTCAGTTCATCGTCATCTGCAGCCCCCAACTGTGAGAGGTGGTGGCTTTCCAGACGTTATGAAAGTCCTGATAATAAGGGGAATTACAGATCCGATTCCTCGGAGACTTCAAAGTGTATATCGGGCGGTATTGCATCGATTGCCGAGCACAGCCTTTTGAAGTGCGCAGGCATCCAGATATCATAGACACTCTTAGTAAACTTGTATGCCGTCCATTTCTCTTTCCCATCTAATTCAGTAAAGCTGAAGTCACGGATTAGATGACGGTAGTACATGGTATTTTTACCCTCAATCACAGGATAATGACCATAAATTCTCACTGATCGGTTATCGTGTGAGATCGAAAAGGCGAGAATCTCCCGATGAAGCTCTTTCTCGCGCTTCACGAGCCTGAACAGTTCCACGACTCCTCAAACCGCGAGAGTCATACTGTGCGCGTTCTGTCGATCCGCCACATCAAGTGCGGCCGCACCGCACTTCACTTCGCTCGAGAAGAAGGGGAAGTACATGTACCATGTCCCCATGAAGAAGGAGTTGTCGGTGAGGTCGCCCACGAATGGCTGAAGTTTCTTGAGTTGATCTTCCGTAAATGCAGAGCGCTTGAACCCCACAGAGTAGTCTGGTTGAGGTCGTGTTTTGGTAACAGGAATGGAATTGTTCCACCCCTCGTTGACGCTTTCAATAAGACATCTCAAATGCTTCGCCCCTTGAACCGCTAATGATTGCGCGGAAGGGACAATGAGTCTTGCGATGTCCTGAATAACCTTTGCTTCGTTTCTGTCCTGTATCATCTCGCAGGTTTCCTCGAAGAAATCATCCTGAAACAAGGAATGCTCGGGAACTGCCTGCTCGGCTTCGAGCAATGACTTGTACTCTTTCTTGGTCTCTGCTGTGGGACCCTCTTCATTCCGGCCAACATACTTGCCTATAAAGCTCCCTTTTGACTCGAGAAGCGACCTGTAGCGCAGGTCTTGATAAGGTGCACTCTTCTCCTCCCTAGGCTTCTGGTCACTCGGTGTAGTTGAGCTGGGTGCACCGGACTCGCTATCCGATCGCTTTCGGCGAAGGGAGGCGGCGGATTTCTTTCTCGCCAATAAATGACTCATTTCGCCACTTTCGTTGAAGTATCCTCGCGGCCAGCGGTGTGTCCGCGTCCAATACGTAATTGAATCAATGTCTTGAGCAGAGGGTCTGGGAGATGTTCGCTGTCGTTTTGGATAGGGCGGGTTCAGTTGTTGTTCGGTTTCTCGTTTTCGCTTGGAAGGCTTCCACGGTAGAAGGGTAGATGGTGGGTGCGCACGCTTTCTTGGTCAGTCTTCCATCACAGAACAACAGTGGCGGGCTTACATTTGGACTTTTAATGTCGCTGACTGGAGATAGTAGAGGCTGCTGGCTGGTTTTTTGATGAGTCTCATCAACCTCGATCAAGCGGTCCAAACGGGTGCTCCGTCGAACAGGATTTCGCTTTTCTGCCTTCCTGATTCCTTGAGGACGATTCCCTGTGCTAGTCAGTCCAGTACTGAAGATAGAAGCGGATAAATGACCTTCATGTGGCAGCTTCAGGGACTGCCTTGAGGTCTTCCGAGCGGTTGCACTATCTCGACGTGCCATGGTTGCTCTAGATGAGGGAGAAAGGAATGGGCAGCTTCATGTAGTTGCAGGCGAAGTGCCGACAAGGTCGGACCTGAAGCGCCAGGACTAGGTGACATATGACATCACAAGAAAGGTGATGGTTGATCGGCAGCGCTTCTTGGCAAACATAACTCCATGTCGCAATCAATTGGCTAACGTCGGAGTGTTCAACACCCGCAGCAAGCGCCTGCCTCGAACTCATGTGGTGGAGTGGTTGCTAGCATGATTGGATTTGAAGGGGCGTGGTGTCAAGCTGCGCGAAGTCCTAGGAGCAGGCAGCCATCGGGGCCCGAATATTGGGCTCAGTGGGGAAGGAAGGTTAGCCGAGTAAGATGCATATCATACTCGCCTGCCATGGACGCGAAGGTTTCGAGCATGACAATGTGTTCGATTGGACGACTCGGGAGTTTTGAAAGGCTGTCCAATGTAAACTAGCAGCGTCTGGTGTCCGCTACTACCGCTGCTGGGAAAAGTATGGAGCGGCGCCGTACTGATAGGGGTGGGCAGAAGAGGAGGCGTCGAACAAGGTTAGTGTGGCATAGGATTAGCAATTCTTCATACTGTCTTTGGATATCGAAGAAAGCCGCGCGACACAAATAATAGGGGTTCCATGTGCCGCTAGCTACAGTAGGTGCTCTTAGATCTAGCTACAAAATCACAGTCTGTTCTCATAAAGCTCTGTGCTGGGGAGGGGACATCTTACGGGAGAAGCTCACGGAGACGAATTATTCCAAAGGCAATAATTGAAACACGGTGATGAAAGACATTTGGGTGGCTTTTCCTTTTTTAATCCTGTGGCATTATTTCCATGCCGAGGATTTAAGGAATCGCACCCTCCAACCACGGATCTTTGAGAAGTTCGCTAGCTCGCTTTCTCTCTTCTGGTAGCCATTTCAGCATTGATCTCATAAATTTGAGAAACCGCTCTTTATTATCACCATCCAAAACCTTTTCTGACCCTTCAAGGGAGAGCCGTGGTACATCTACTCCTCCTGCGCCCTTCCAGTGCCCTGGAACTCATGTTAGGGTCATGTGTACATTGATAGCAAGGTTAAAATACCAACCTTGTTCGTCGAAAACATTCTTCGTCACTTCGCTTCGCTCGATATACTCGAAGGGGGGGGTCCCAAGATATCCAACCATTTCGGCGACATGGTGGGTTGCTGACATCTCCTTGTTTTCGTCCAGAGCATGGAATAAATGTCTATTCTCAAACAGATCCCATACCTAAGATGTAAAATTTAGTGAGGATTGTTGCTGGGGGGAGGATGCGAATTAGAGGTACACTTACTAAGACAGCAACGTTCCAAATATCAACACTTGATTTCCACTCCATGTTGAACAACACCTCCGGGGCACGATACAGTTCAGGCTGGATAAGTCCCCTGTGAGAGTCCCCAATTCGGGCTTCTCCAAAGTCACAAAGGGCAGGCTGGCCCCAAAGAGAATCTTTTGGAAGGCCTATTGTGCGGGAGCCATAGATTGCGCGGATGTCATCAATTCTTTTGATCGGTGACGGTTCTTCTACTTCTGCTCTCTCAAAATCCCGCAAAAGAGATTCATCAGCGATAGTAAGCATAATGTTTGATGGATTGATATCTATTTTACGTAATGCGGTTAGAATATTGAACACCCCGTAGTTAGAGTAACTTACCCGTATGTATTACCTTCGCTTCTTCATGTAGGAAAGAAAGTGCACTCAGTATGTTAAATAAAGTCCACTTTAAGATCTGTTCGTTAAGCCGATGTGATGGATTTAGGAATTGGAGTTCTCGAATGGTCATATGCATCGGAGGATGGGCTAGGCACAAGTGTTGACCGGTAGGGCCGTTGATCTCGAATATCTCGAAAAGACCACGGATAAAATCTTGGCCACTATGCTTGGAATTGAGGGCCCCGACGTGCTCGTAAAACTTAAGCTCTCGATGAATGCGAGCGGATTGAGTAACTTCTCGGGTACAGACTTTTACGGCTGCGAAGCCAGTATCTCTGTTGGAGATGTCAACGGATATGGTGCTGGACTTGAAAGGATATTATACTTGATGTTTCGGCACAGCCAAACTGTAGAGTGCGCACCGTACCCGAGTTTCCCCACCACTTTGTATTTGTTTTCGAAGATCTCTCCAATTCGCACTGGATAAAATTGATCCGGTTTGTACCATGGAAGGCGCTCCTCTTCAAAGGGTTGTGTGAAGTCCATTCTGGTAGCCTTGGTACGGACGAATTGTGTCTTTGCAATTGATGTTCTCAGGAGCTGATGTAACCCACTAGTTCTCAACATTAGTTGGATTAATCTGTATGCTTTTTGTAGGAAGATTGTGCTTTCTCGCAGCTTTTTTGGGGACGAAGCTGTGCAGGTCAGCGGTTAAGCATGAAGAGAGAACTAGGATGGGCCGACTTTCAATATCGGCCAAGCCAACTAAACCTTAACCTAAATCCGGTTAGACTCGATCTATTCTATGTGAACCTATTTCGAAGCTCGTCGGCAAGTCAGACATCATCCGTCTCAACATGTTGAAATGCCTGAACATTGTTTGGGCCATGGACTCTGAACCAAGTGTCACTTTCTAAAATACACTCCTGGCGGCTGGCCAACAAGTCATGGAGCGTGCCTCTGTGTTTTATGTGTGTGTTGGTGTTGCGGCGGTGCAAGACTGCGAGTTATAAAACTTTGAAGGTCACCTATCAACCATGGTACCATTCAGGATCATCTTTTGGATCTTTTATTCTACCAGACGCCCTATTGATCATTTTCCGGAAGCAACAGTGATCAGGAAACTCCTTAGCCTGGGTATTCGAGGCTTTCACGATGAATCCAAGCTCTCGCAGACTCATTCAATATGTTGGAACGGTCAAACTGGACAGTTTCTCAAACCCTCAACTCCGTCAGACTGTCCAAGCATTCTGCGAGAAGCAAGAACAGACGGTACGCACTTCTGGGCACGGGTTAGATGATTGAAACTCACACAATGTCAGAACCCAAGCGTGAAGAAAGCTGAGATAAAAGGCACTCAGCTCCATAGGTCTCACGACGACCCGGGAGACACTAAACCAGTCATTTCGGTACGGTTCAAAGATGCAGACAATAGACGGCTTGGCACTGGCCATGTTCATGAGGATGGGACTGGGTCAGTGAAGTGGAAATGAAGTGTACGATCGTGTTGGCTATGGAAAATGACCAATTAAAGCGATAGACTCGCAAGAAGTCAAGTGCTCAAAGGAGATCTGATCCACTCTGTGTTTTTGTCTACCCCCCCAATCAGTCAGAGAACCATTATACCTTTATCTTCTTTTCTTGTTCAGTGTCTTACTCGCGGCTGTCCTCCCCTGCGGCACCTTTTGGCTATACCTCATCTCAAAGAGTTACTTGCATCGCTGTCGCAGTTCTTGACCAACAAAGCTATCAAAGGCAATCAACAATAGCCTCCATGTGACAAGGCACTAGATCGAGCTATCCTCTCCTAGATAGATATCCTCGATCTCTGCCACCCTGTTATCCTCTGCACCAACGCTGTGGGCACGGTACACGATATGTGCCTGCTTTATGCAGGATGAACGAGATGATACAAGAGACTGTTTGGCATCCGCTGCTTTTCGTGCCTCCCTGGCCTCTTTCGCCTTCCACGTCTCCTTCATGGCACAGCGAGGTCGCTTTTGAGGAGTGCCCGTGTCATGACGAGCTGAGGACTTAGTAGATAACGAATATTGTTTTCGAGTTCGTGTTGCTTGGGTGACAGTGCCAGGATCTGATCCGATAGCATCTTCTGGAGTCAAAGGAGGCGATAGGAGTGGATGTTGTAGAGAGGTACTGATGTTTTCTATGATTTCGCAGGTCAGAACCGGGACCAAGGTACAATGGCAAGGGGATAGGAACTTACCCGAGCGGTGGTCACCAACCATTGCGGGAATGCTTGGGAACTTAGCTCCCAAAGTCTCTGTCTCTTGTCCATTGATTTCTATTCTAGACCGAAGTATGGATTCGTTCTCAATATCTCTCTTCGAAAGACAGGTAGAACCATCTCCTGCGGCTTCTGCAGCCTGCTCAACGTTGGTGGCGCCGTCGTCCGCACCGTCCCGAGGCTCTCCCTGAATGATGCCATGTGGGATAGAGTCTACTGTGGTCTCATTCTCTGGGCAATTACGCAGAGTTGAACGCGCCGCCTTTCGCTTAGACTTGGATAAGCCGAAGGTCTCCTCATACTCGGCAAAGACATCGTGGATTTGGCCAACAGACGCCGGTGCATCTGAATCTATGCCGCTGCCCCTGCACTCGTTACCACTGCTACCTCTAGCGAGAGTACAAGTATGGACAACATTGTCTTTGCGTGATTTATTGCCTCCTTACGCGTGACTTGTACCGTTGTCCATGTTGTACTTCGCCAAGTAGTCTGGAGTATTCTTTCTTTCCCCCCTGCCTGAATCGGCATATCCTCCAGGGAAACTTGGGGACTCATCGCCGGGATAGACTAGATCTGTGCCTTCGTAGGTGGGCCTTTCGCCATCAAGGACAATGTCATCATGGTACGTGTTAACTCGCTGGTCATTGTCCAGCACAATCGGATTGTCTAGAATAATATGTCAGCAGGCACGGTCCCGGTATCCTCGGCGCGATATAAGATCCCTGACTCACCTTGGCTCACACCAGGTTGTACACTTCTGAAAGCCGTGGTGGTAGGATTGGCACTATCCTCACTGTCACCCTCGCGACTATAGTTGTTGCCGGTCCCTTTGACCGGGGCTGGCGATACAAAAGTCTTGCGACCGAGGCTTAGATTAACTTCAAATTCTGTATCGCTCTATACAAAGATCTCTCGGAGGGATAGAAGGTCACTGGTTTCGCTTTTATAGTCAATGTCGTCATCACCTTCATCAACTTCCTCGCCGGCTTTGACTTTGTTATTACAGGTCTCACCGCCACTATAGTCTCTTACCATTCAGATACCACGGTTATCAGGACATAACCTATTGGCTCCAAAAGTTCTCGTAACACCAGATACTCTCAAGGGGTATCCTGGTGAGAAGCAGTCAAATCCACAAAATCAACGAAATCCACTTACATAAAGACATCCTCTTATCAGGAGATTCTGAGCTTTGTCTACTCGGCACAAAAGTAGAAGATCCAATAAGTGTGGGAGACTTACTGAGGGTGCTGTTTTCTGAGGGTAGTGTATTTGCCCGAGGTTAATACACAATGAAGGTCGCTTTAACTAGGAAGCAATGAAATATAAGCAAAATGGTTGGCAATGATTAAGCAAAATATAGAGAATAGATTTGATGTTCAGAGATAAAAAAGGAACTGGTGCTATACATATAGACAACCAGCACTACCCAACAGCCACCTAATTTTGACTTTCCCAGAAGATATAGTTCCAAGTTTCTATAACTGCCGAATATATGCCCTCGCCTGTAAGCAAGTAGCTTCTCTGCTGGTGTTTCCAGGGACCCCTTACAGCGTGGACAAGGAAGATGATTATGTTGACGAAGTAGAGTATATTATGCCACCAAAATGTGATGAGGGACAAGGGCTTCAGGTATCCTGAGGGTAGTTATGATCACGGCGACAGTAGTCTCAGAATGAGGAGACAGCATAGGCCCTTGGCTTGTTCATCCAAACCCTGAGGGTTAAAGGACAATAAGAATATCCGAAGCACCTAAGACAAGTTATATCTGTCAAGGGCTGCGCCCTGAAGAGTCTTGGCGGTCGCCGGCGACAATCTGAACGGCGCGGGAGATATACAACAAGTGCTAACCCTGAGACAGCAACGGCAAACTTACTGCTTTGGGCGCTGATCTCCCGGAACCGCTGTCCCGGAAGGCGAACACTGACGGACCAATCACCGACCAGCAAGAAACGGGACTTCCTAGCTACTCGCACCACGGAC
>QQXO01000245.1:0-33239 GCA_003709845.1 Chaetothyriales sp. CBS 134916 | reverse complement strand
GAGAAGGTGGGAGGAAAATTAGAGGGAAAATTAGTGGTGCAATTCCAGCGTGGTGCAAATCCAGCGTGGTTAGCTTACATGGTATGGTGGCTTATTACCAGCTTGTGCTAGTTAACGAGAACTGTGGCTGTCCAATTGGAAGATATCCCAGGCGCTGGTCCCCTGAAGTAAGCATCCTCTGGTCATAGGATTATACTGTACTGCATTTTGCAGCGCTAAATACCGGCACTAATGATCTTTGACCATATTTGGTTTTCTTGAAGCAAATAGCCAATCATCATCCATCTATTGGAGCAGCTGGGGAAGACAGTTGTTCTGCCTCTCGACTGCGTACAAAGGAGTCGACGAACAAGGGCGCATTGGTACAGTAATAATGTTATCAATTGGACGGTGAGACTGCTAGCCAGGCTGGAGGTTCAGGGGGTGGCCAATCAATATGGCCCAGGAACACAGGCCGTTTCTAGAATATTTGTTCGTGGACCGCCAGCAGAATGATCGTTCTTTCATCAGTCTACGACTGTTGGTGCCGTCATATTCTTGTGCCACGCCTTGAAGCTGGTCGACCTGAATTCTTGTTACCAATTTCTGAATAGGCACTGTCACCATCGTCTTTCGCCCAATCACCAATATGCCTTTCCGGGCAGTGTAGCCAGATCCTTGTCATGAGCTACCTCAGCCTTTCCAGCTGGCGAGATAGCTAGCTCTTCTACCCTTTCCAACCTTCATTCTCCTGCAACCGGCTTCGACCTCGATCACAATTCTGTTTGACGATCCCCACTACTATAATCTGATAACAAATCCCACCTAGAACTATGCGACTACTCAAATACAATAACAGCTAGATCAGCCTAATAATGGATCTTAATTGCGACATTCCCCAATATACGATTCTGTTATATATGTAGGGTCCTGAGGAGGAGGAGGTTACATACAGAGACATGGTTGATAGTACTTATGGGGAAGGCCGGCTGCAAGAAGATTAGGTTTTGTGCAAAACAGGCGATGCAAGACGGCCTGCGACACTTCTGGATAGATACTTGCTACATTTGACAACTCTAACCATGCGGAGCTAAACGAGTCAATAAATTCCATGTTTAGCTGGTATCAGAATGCAGCTCGATGTTACGTATACCTTGCCGATGTCTCAAGCCGTAGGGTGCACAGCGTTTGTTGAAGCCGACGAAATCGCAAAGGCGAGCCTGCCTGGGCAACGACGCGGTCAGACTGGTGCAGACTTTGGGACGCTTGAGGACCCACCTATTGCGACGCGGAGGATTGTCAAACCCGAAAGAGCCTCTTTATATTTACCAACGTCTTTGCATCATTCTTCGAAGGCATCGCGGTAGTTGGGGAGCATGGTTTGGTCGGCTCGTGTAGACAGCTCCTGCAAGGTCTCCTCTATTGAGAGCCGTAGTAGGTGCCTACTATGTTTTGGAATAAGACGGTGATTCGCCGCCATCATGAGAGAGTCAAACGCGAATTTTGTATCAATGAGACTTGGTAGACGAGACCACAAGTTTATTGTGCGCCAGGCCTCGCCAAACCACAGTTTGCTAGTAAGCTGCGACTGGGAGATGGCTTACCAGGTGCAAAGTCGAATGGGTCCCAGTTCGGCGTCTGCCAAGGAAAGTAAAATCTGCATCGCGTTCACCCCCGTTTGGGAAGAGGGTGAGGCCGCTCTATGCTCACCCTCGGCTCACCCCGCCTCGGGTGAGCCCTCACCCGAGGCCCCAGTCGCGCTGAAACACCGGCCCCTTGGCCTTGGCTTTGATTGGGCATCAGGTTCAGGCAGCAGCGCAAGTTAGATCCACTGTCGTGGGGGCCGCGATAGGGTGAGCGCTCTCATAGGCGCTATGCTAGTTCTGGCGAACAGAGAAAAAGCAGCGGTCGCCTCCAACTGCTTAAGTAAGTGAGAAATGCATGCTCTCTGCCTCGTCCCGATAAAAGCGCGCGACTTGTCCCATATCTAGAGTTCTTCCAGCGAAGAAAACCTGTGCGACCCTGCGTGACCCTGCGCCTAGCCTGTTGCCAGCCCCTTCTCGCGGCGAAGTCATCAAGACAAGGCCAGCTTGAGGCTGGTGGACGACATCATTATTGCCCTAGGCATCGGCATCAACGATTACTCCAGCCACCCACGTCGAAGATGGGTAAGCCTGCGAAGCGAACAAATCCGTTAGGAGCAAGGTCTTTGCGCATCAAAAAATCCCGTCGCATGCAGAGAGACCGCACAATCCCTTCTTGGTTCGATCGAGTGAGGGCGATCAGCTTCAAGGAGGATAGGGACGTGACCGCCGATGATTTCGACGAAGATCTTTCAGAGTTGGAGGACAAGGCGGACGGCGATACGGACCCAGACGACTCGGATAGATCATACGACGGATCGGACGCGGATCATTACTACGAGCTGAAGGGAGAACGCGAAGAAAGGAAGCAGGAGAAGCTACAGGAACGAATAGCAAAGGATCGTGCACGGCAAATGGAAAGCGCCAAGGAGGAGGAAGTTCGCGCCGCATATCAATCTCTCCTGAAGGCCGAAAATGAGCACAAAACGATACTGGTCGAAGCACTCGTAGGTCAGGGTTTCAAGCTGTTCTGCAGCAATCATGTTGAGCACTTCTACTCCGACCTTTATGCAACTAAACGGGTTGATTTTTACTATTTGGATACAGTCGGCCATCTCTCCCCGGACGAGCACAAGCACGAGACCAATATGTTATATGGCGACATATATCTCAATGCGAGGTCGAACTGCAGCTTTGGACCATTCCGCCCTCCACAACGGGCGAGCCGGAAAGCCGTCAGAGTGAAGAGCTGCGATGGCGAGTATGAGTTGTCGTTCCAGTTTATCGGCAACGGTTATCTGAAGCTGAGGGTCACACAGGAAATGGTGTTCATGAACCCTTACACAAACAGGCCACGTGCGCCCCCGCCCAACGTCCCTGGAGTATTTGAGTTCGTCGGCATCTGGCGCGACAGGGAGAGAGAGAAGGCAGAGCGACAAGAGTGGTTGAAGGCACACCGATCACCGTCACCTCGCGAGAGTTGGTTCGAGATGAACCATCCTATGGGGTGGTACCATGAAGGTCGGTTCTTCTGAGGCAATGATGTCCGGGGCTCTCTTGCTTGGGATAGATGCAACACCCTCGGGTGGTGAGTCACCATATGAGCTAAGCTATGGTGCGTAGCGCCGGTACATACTCATAGTTGTATGCTACAAAGCCGTCGGATACCAGTTGCATCAGCGACTGCATAGTCCGGCTCTCAGATGCCCTCAACAGGCGACACGGATGTTGGATGAGGTTATAGTAGCGATGTGGGACGTCCATGGGTACTGTATACTGTGCATAGAGATGACGAGGGTATTTTACAAGCAACTCCAGGGCAGGTCAAGCGGGAAAGCAGATCGACAGGTAGCAGATGCGGTCCATGAGGCGACATTTCAGGCTCGGTCGATGGAGGGGAGTCCCACTTCACTGGGCACCCTACCTCCATCGGGGCTTAAGTATGTAGGTTACTGTACTGTAATACACACACACACACACACACACACACACACACACAATTTATTAACGCCCGGCGGCTGAGCCGAAAGGGCAACTATCACTAATCTATACATACATTTCTTACACTGAATCTTGATCTCCTTAAGCCCATACTTGATTCGTCCGTAGCTTACGTTTCCTCATTTGGCATTTCTCTTCGGTTCCTCGTGGGTTAGTAACTTGATTAGTAGACTGGCTTGAAGGCTGTGTTCTCCAAGTGTTCAACGTCCTATCTTCGGCGGCTGAAGCGGCGTCTGCTTTCTGTGGTACGAGGTGGCGTTTGGGGTGTGTCGGATATATTAGGTTAGGTGTTCTGATTGACCGGTCGTTGATTTGCATCCAGTCGCCCGGTGGCGATCGCGAATCATAACATTACTCGAACGGCGTCCATCTTCGGAGTCGCCAAGTAGAACGAGATATTCCCCTTATGTGTGTCTGCGTCACTTGTCTTGCGGGTGGTGCTGTGTCTCTTGCGGTGGTGCTGTGTCTGTTGTAGTAGGTGTCTGTTGTAGTGGGTGTCTGTTGTAGTGGGTGTCTGTCGTGGTGGGTGTCTGTCGTGGTGGGTGTCTGTCGTGGCAGTGTGTCTCTTGCAGTGCGTGTCTTCTTGCAGTGCGTGTCTTCTTGCAGTGCGTGTCTTCTTGCAGTGCGTGTCTCTTGCAAGGCTGTCCTGCTCTCGTGCTCGTACGTGTCGCTCTCCCGCAGTTCGTTGGTAGCTAGCTTCACGACGCATTTGCCTAGGAGTCAGACGCGTCGCGTCTGCCTCCTCGCTGGATTCATCTTGGTTTCTCTGCCGAGGCAGATACTCACACCGGACACCACGAGAAGGTGTGAATCCATCGTCCCACTGGTCCCCAAGGGTACCAGCGCCCTGCGTGCTCGCAGAGGGCTGTACTGTAATACACACATGTGCAGGTTTGGTGTCCTACTGTAAAATTTCAACACTCTTCTCTACTCCCGATCCACGCCTATCTAAATTAGGTAACGTAATTCCCGGCTACTTGCACATCCCTGCTACTTGCACACCCATCTAAAATCAAACACCCAACTTTAAAACGGTCTTGCTGTACAACAGACCAACCGATTTATATGAAAGATTGCAGCCTTATAGAACCGAATCCGTAGAAGCTATATACACTGCTTTGCAAAAGTGCCCTCCCCACGAACCATTGCCGCAGCACAGTTGGCGGGTGCCATGCCAAGATAGCCAAGAAGGCGAAAACGTTTCAGGTCGGCAGCCATACTATTGTGGGCCTAGTCGGCCCATATTTCAATAACGAATCATCATTCTGCCAAGCCAAAACTGTACCTGTCAATACTAGTAAAATTACAAGCTCCAGAAACGCTAATTGCTGCCACAGCTGCTCAACACCCTCTGACATTAAGTGCCTATATGCTCTCTATTGGCCCGTTATTTCCTTGCGTAGAATTCTTCGCAAAAGTGACTTCGGCTTCTCTTGCTTTGTCATCTATCGATGCATCGTCACAAGTTTCCGCTGTCGCAAGTTGCAATGTTTGAAGACGACCTTCAAGGTCTTTACATATGTCTGACGACGCTCCATGGACAGCTGTATATCCAGACAATGCTCGAGTGTACATTGTCCTCGCCATGTCTTTCCGATCGGTTTGCGAAAAGAGGTCACCATAGTTAGACATGGTGTTCAACGCTGGGATATAAGAAGACACAAGTTCGGGACCGAGGACGTGCTCGTAGCCCTGCAGCGCCCGAATGTACATCTTCTCCGCCTCAGCTAGCTTGCCTTGGTCAGCATAGAGGCTGCCTAGGTTGTTGACTGTATCAAGTGTTGATGGGTGGTCGGGTCCAAGTGCCTCCTCGTAGCCTTGCAGTGCCCGAATGTACATCTTCTCCGCCTCAGCTAGCTTGCCTTGGTCAGCATAGAGGTCACCTAGGTTGTGGAAAGCCCAATCTAGTCCATTTATATCTACCTTGCCATCCACTATCAAGACGTCCTGTCGTCTCACGTGTTGAAGGAGTCGCCGTTGAATCAGCCACCAGTTCTTCTCACTTGTGCCGGGAACCTCTGATACCACGCAAGTCAACGCCAGCCTTGCCAACCCCTCATCCCACTCCTTATTAAGTACAAAAACTGTCCACGAGTGCACACAGCTGTGCACATTATACCCTCCAGACCTGAACTGCTGCTGAACAGACCGGTCTATATCAACTAGCCCGAAACTGCATAGCAGCCCAACTGCCTCATTAAAGTTTAGTTCGTCCTCAGTCAGTTTCTGTATCCATTCGTCGTCCACGGAGTTTGTATGTCGAACGAGTTCGAACCATACATCCTGTCTATCAAAATATGCCCATAACTCGAGCAATTTGGCTGACGCGGCATTCTGTTGTTTGATCCGATCAAACGTGATCTGCCATGTCGTGCAAAGTGAGCGATCCTCATACGAACTCAGCTGTGGGCTCATCATCTGAAGCTTCAACCATGACGCTTCATAGAGCCGAAGATAATCCGAGAAACTCGTGGTCACGTGCTCCAGATATGCACCAGCCGCAGAAAGAGCAAGAGGCAGGCCGTCTAGTTTTTTGACTAGGGCTATAGCATCACGATCTGTTTTCATCAGCGTTACTTGAAACTATATCTCCATGTCTAGAATAACCTACCGTTTTCGATATTTTCTCGCTTGGACGTGTTTGACAGGATTTCAAGCCCTTCATGAATATTCGGCAACTTCTGAACATGGGATGTGACGACCCTGACTAACTTGTGCCTATCGTGTTGTGATGATGATCGAGCCATGATCAGCTCGAGGGTGGAATTCGCGTATATCGACTGCCAACCAGTCGAGATTGCCAGGTGTCCGCGGGTTATCATAGTTATCATAGATCATTAGCCACCGCGTGTTTCTTCGGAGATTAAGCCACGTCTTGACTGCCGCAACCACTTGATCAAGGTTTCCATCCAAGTCTATACTGGCAAGCACACTAGTGGAAGACTTGCCCTTCTGTTCCTCAACGACATGTTCGGCAATATTTCGAAAACTCGACTTAAGAGAGTCCTCATCATTTGCATTCAACCAGAAGACCGCCGTATATTTCTCCTTATGCCGTCTAGCATATTCGATAGCCAGCTGAGTCTTTCCGATCCCTCCCAGACCGTGAAGAACGACAGCCGATCGAGACTTGTGCCCGTGCAACAGCCGGTGCATCTCTGCTAACTCGTTCTCTCTTGCAACAAATTGCGCAGCTTCGGGAATGGCCGAGAGGTCGAAACCGATGGTGAATTGATCGGAATCATGCTCTAGTTCGGTCAGCTCCACTGGTCAGCAAATGCTTAGATCAACAGTACCTACCTTTATACATCTTGTCAATCTCTTCCTGGAGTCGCTTGTTAGCCCTGTCTTTCCCTTCTCCATAGATCAGCGGCATGGAAACATCGAAAATACCAAGTAAGGAATAGATTTGATCTTCTTCTTCCTTGGTGTGCCGGTTTGATGCCCAGTACATCCGCTCATTACGGCTAAAGCCATCTAAAGGCCTTCCTCTCAAAGCTGCCCTTGGGATGCCAGTAATATCGTGAATAATGACCTCCAGCGACTGCTTGCTTCCTAATTGTTCGCCTTCTAGGCTGAAGAACTCCACCAATGTCGGTGCAAGCAGCTCCTGAAGTGTCCAACCTCGTGTGAACCATCGACTTTTCCTGAAGCTCGCCTCCCAGTGAAAGAGGCCTTGCTGAGGCGTCTCTTTGCCATCCTGTATCGAGACATCTGTGAGATAGACATAACACCGAGCAGCCTTCTGATACCAACGGAACATAGAATTGATAGCTTTGGACAGCTCTGTGAAATCCTTCTTATTAATGCAGCAGGTATCTATCCAGAAGTAGCGAAGGCCATCGGCTGCAGTTTTGTCCGCGCAGAACTGGATCTTCCTCCACCCAGCCTTGCTCTTACCCGTGTCTGCCTCTACATCTTGAAAACTGACTTCTTCTTTATCGTTTGCTAACCAAGTATGGGAGAGGATCGCGTAGGCTGGGACATCTGTATCGGTGGATTCGTGAAAGACGAGGCTGTCGTCGGGTTTGCGCTCCAAGAGGCGCATTATGAGGCATGAGGAGCAGGCTGGGCACAGTCTCGGACAGGCACTACTCAAGTAGGTCGTTAAGAATATCGGCGCGAAATCTGTATCTCAAGCATCGACAAAGAGATGTGTTACTCACGAAAAGGCTGCCAGGTAGTTGTAGGAGCTGCACATGAGGCTGCATTTGTGGCGCAGGCTCGCCGTCCACTTACTATTACAAGTATTGACAGGTACAGGTTTGGCTTGGCAGAATGATGATTCGTTATTGATATGTGGGTCAGCTAGCCCCAACATGGTATGACTGCCGACCTGAAACGTTTTTCGCTGCCTTGGCTATCTTAGCATGGCACCGGCCAACTGTGCTGCGGCAATGGTTCGTGGGGAGGGCACTTTTGCAAAGGACTGTAGCAAGTTCGCGCTCCGCCAATTTGGCTTGTCTCCTTGCCGCTCTTTCCTGTGCCTTTTCCGCCTTTTCCTGTGCTTTCTCCTCCCTCTCTCGCGCCTTCTGCATCTTCCTTTCCTCTGCGATGGCCTTTTGTAGTTGGCTTGCAATCTCCATCTCTTGCGCTCGCTGCCTAACCGCTGCAACCTTCGCCGGCGAGAAGAACTGTGCTTCTCCAGGCCGATCTTTGTCGAAAAGCCCCATACCTTTCCCTCTTTTTCGCTTTTTCTCTTCTTCCACAAGTGCTGTCCGCAACCCGGAGTTCGCATGCCGAAGAACCTCGTTTTCAATGGCGAGCTTCCCGCACGCTCGGATAATTGCTTCCACGTTGGCGGTGTGGATGACATGTTCCTTGTGGATTTCTTTGGCCAGCCGACGCACTCCTCTCACCGACCCTGGTGTCTTCTTCCTCTTCGAATCATTGTCGCTGGTTGCCGGAGACGGGGTCTTTGTCTTTACCGACCTCAGCACCTTTTCGGGCTCCAGAGGGACAATTCCGGGGCCAGAAAATGCTGATTTGATGTTCGAAACGGTGACCGAGCGCTCCCAGGCGGCGGCAAAGAGCCGCCAGAAGCTTCTTTTGGTCAGGCGAGAGAATCCACAACTCGATTGAATCAACTGATCGATCTCCTGTGAGTATGCATGTGCAAGGGGCGAGAAAATGCCCACGTCGAGTGGCTGCAGGCGGTGGGTTGAATGTGGAGGTAAAACCACTAATAGAATCCGGTTCCTGTCGCAATAGTCGATGAAACGGAGGTTGACGTGACTCGAATGACCATCGACGAGTAACAGACGCCTCGAGTTGCCAGCCTTGTCCTTGGTATGGCGGTCAAATATCTCGAGCCATTTCATCCCAAGATCCTCATTCGTCCATCCTTTCTCCGACGCAGCGAAGTACGCGTGGTCAGATGAATGGTCGAAATCCTCCAACCAAGTGTCTTGAAGGTCTCCGGACGTTCCCTGGTAGATGAGAGCTAGTGGAATCGCCGTTCCGTCCGCACAGATACAGGCCAGCAGAGAGATGAACTCTCGGCTCCCGTCCTGACTCGCGCCGATGATTTTTTTGCTCTTGAGTTGCTGGATCCCAACAATGCGCTTAGCAGAATGACAGAGGCCGAGAAGGAAGCCTTTCTCATCGAAGTTGTAGACGTTGTGCGGCTTAATGTGGTATTTCTCCACCTTTTGCTTCAACTTTTCAGCCGTAAGCCATGGAACATAATAAATGGATTCGGGACCTCACTGTAGCATAGAAGTGCTCAAAATAAGCAGAATTATCAGCGATATGCCGTGTCTGGTCGATTGCACGAAGGTAGAGGCTTTTAATCCTGCTTCGGTGACGCTTGCAGAATGTGGTCACCCAGTTCTTTCCGGGCTGTTTTTTCACAATCTCGAACACGAGATTCCTGACAAATTGAGGGGTGGGAGGTAAGCCACGATCCGAAAGATCATTGACATGTTGTATAAGAGCCTCTTCTTGTCCATCTGTGAGCAGCTGAAGGGATTCGGAGTGTGCTTGCTGAACGGAGCGAGAAATGCCTTTGTGCTGTATTGTTTGCAAAGAGCCAAAGTCGGAAGGGATGGCTGTGGCTGAATTCTAGAATGTTCTTCACTCATTAGCGCCGGGAGAACGAATCAATGTCTCCCATTACTGTAGGCGGCTGCTGGCTTGCCTGACTCCGTGCCGCCCACCAATCGCCATCATACAGCGGCTGCATGCTGTAAGACCCAGCCGCCATCCAGCCTAATGACACTCTCAGCTTGATGTCAACTCCTGGGCAGCCTTTGCTCCAGCTGGTCTCAGCAGTATTCAATTGGCAATTGTCTGATCAACTTATCGGCATTGAAGCTGTCACCTACCACGATGTCAGGCCTCGAAGTCATTGGGGGCATCAGCGCCGTGATCGCAATCATCGACGGCGCTGTGAAGGTGTGGGAAGGCGCACGAAAAGACCTGAAACTGACGAAAACCTTTGAGACTGTTGCAAATCGACTCCCCATACTGCACGACACCCTCCTGACCTGCCGAGATCAGCTCGAATCCATACACACCACCTTACCTTCTGATGCTACCGAAGGCCTCCTGAAGACAGTGAAAAGTTGTGAAGCTCATGCAGAGAAGCTACGAACGATCTTCGAAGAGACAATTGCCGGCGAGGGTAACCACTGGTATGATAGATATCGAAAAGCAGCTCAGAGACTGGGGAAAGGCAGCAAGGTGGAAGAGTTGATGAAGTCAATTACGGAAGACACACAGAACTTGGTCAACTACCATTCAGTAAAGTCTTTGCGACCTGACTTGTGTACCAAGCTTGAAGAGGTAGTGAAAGAGATAGAGTCAGTGGAGCCATCATTACCATCTGATGGTGATGAATCGCAAACCTTCAATGCTTATGGGGGTCCACAAAGCATTAGTACTGGGAGCAGTACACAGCATAACTACTATAACACTGGCAGTGGTACTGCGCACCAGTATGGAGGGATCACAGGCAATCCTGTTTTCAACTTTGGTAAGAATTGACCAGAAAGGGTTGGAGCAGCAGACAAGTTGGTCATCACAGTGACCAAACCTAATCAGATATTCCTTTACTAATTCTCATTTTCATTAAGTTTCCATGGTGCCTAACTATGGAGAAGGGAAAGACAAGGCTTATAAACGGCTCCAGGAAGAAATTGACAAGACCTATAGTGGTAGGTGCTGTTGATCTAAGCATTTGCCAACTAGTGGAGCTGACCGAACTAGAGCATGATTCCGATCAATTCACCATCGGTTTCGACCTCTCGGCCATTCCCGAAGCTGCGCAATTTGTTGCAAGAGAGAACGAGCTAGCCGAGATACACCAGCTGTTACATGGCCACAAGTCTCGATCTGCTGTTGTTCTCCACGGTCTAGGAGGGATCGGAAAGACTCAGCTGGCCATCGAATATACCAGACGGTATAAGGAGAAATATACAGCGGTCTTCTGGTTGAACGCGAATAATGAGGATTCTCTTAAGTCGAGTTTTCGAAATATTGCCCAAAATATCCTTGAGGAACAAAAGGGCAAGCCTTCCACTAATACACTTGCCAGCATGGACTTGGACGGAAACCTCGATGAAGTGGTTGCAGTAGTCAAGACCTGGCTCAACCTCAGAAGAAACACGCGGTGGCTAATGATCTATGACAACTACGACAACCCCAGGGTACCTGGCAATCTGGACCGGTCCGCAGTCGATATACGTGAATTCCTCCCCCGAATTGATCATGGTTCGATCATCATCACAACACGATGGGCACAAGTTAATCAGGGTCGTCGCATCTATGTTCAAAAGTTGCCGAATATTCATGAAGGCCTTGAAATCCTGTCAAACATGTCCAAACGAGAGAATATCAAAAACAGTAGGTTATTCCAGACATGGATATATAGTTTCAAGCAATACTGATGAAAACAGACCCTGATGCTATAGCCCTAGTCAAAAAACTAGACGGCCTGCCTCTTGCTCTGTCTACGGCTGGTGTATATCTGGAGCACGTGACCACGAGTTTCTCGGATTATCTTCGGCTCTATGAAGCGTCATGGTTGAAGCTTCAGATGACAAGCCCACAGTTGAGTCTATATGAGAATTGCTCACTGTACACGACATGGCAGATCACGTTTGATCAGATCAAACAACAGAATGCTGCATCAGCCAAGTTGCTCAAGTTATGGGCATATTTTGATAGACAGGACATATGGTTCGAACTTGTTCGACATGCAAACTCTACAGATGATAAATGGATACAGAAGCTCACTGAGGATGAACTGAACTTTAATGAGGCAGTTGGGCTGCTGTGCAGTTTCGGGCTAGTTGATATAGACCAGTCTGTTCAGCAGCAGTTCAGGTCTGGAGGGTATAGTGTGCACAGCTGTGTACATTCATGGACAGTGTTTGTACTTAACAAGGAGTGGGATGAGGGGTTGGCAAGGCTGGCGTTGACTTGTGTGGCGTCAGAAGTTCCCAGTATAAATGAGAAGAACTGGTGGCTGATTCAACGGCGACTCCTTCAGCACGCGAGACGACAGGAGGTCTTGATAGTGGATGGCAAGGTAGATATAGATGGACTAGATTGGGTTTTTCACTGCCTAGGCATGCTCTATGCTGGCCAAGGCAAGCTAGCCGAGGCGGAGAAGATGTACATTCGGGCACTGCAAGGCTACGAGGAGGCACTTGGACCCAACCACACATCAACACTTGATACAGTCCACAACCTAGGCTACCTCTATAAGAACCAAGGCAAGCTAGCTGAGGCGGAGAAGATGTATATTCGGGCACTGCAAGGCTACGAGGAGGCACTTGGACCCGACCACACATCAACACTTGATACAGTCAACAACCTAGGCGACCTCTATATAGACCAAGGCAAGCTAGCTGAGGCAGAGAAGATGTACATTCGGGCACTGCAAGGCAGGGAGGAGGCACTTGGACCCGACCACCCATCAACACTTGATACAGTCAACAACCTAGGTGTCCTCTATAAGAACCAAGGCAAGCTAGCTGAGGCAGAGAAGATGTACATTCGGGCACTGCAAGGCACAGAAGAGGCACTTGGACCCGACCACCCATCAACACTCACTACAGTCAACAACCTAGGCGACCTCTATATAGACCAAGGCAAGCTAGCTGAGGCAGAGAAGATGTACATTCGGGCACTGCAAGGCAGGGAGGAGGCACTTGGACCCGACCACCCATCAACACTTGATACAGTCAACAACCTAGGTGTCCTCTATAAGAACCAAGGCAAGCTAGCTGAGGCAGAGAAGATGTACATTCGGGCACTGCAAGGCACAGAAGAGGCACTTGGACCCGACCACCCATCAACACTCACTACAGTCAACAACCTAGGCGACCTCTATATAGACCAAGGCAAGCTAGCTGAGGCAGAGAAGATGTACATTCGGGCACTGCAAGGCTACGAGGAGGCACTTGGACCCGACCACACATCAACACTTGATACAGTCAACAACCTAGGTGAGCTGTATGCTAAGCAAGGTAAGCTAGCTGAGGCAGAGAAGATGTACATTCGGGCACTCCAGGGCTACGAGCACGCCCTCGGTCCCGAACTTGTGTCTTCTTATATCCCAGCATTAAAGACTATGTTCAACTTTGGTGACCTCTTCTCGCAAACAGATCGGAAAGAAATGGCGAAGACAATGTACACTCGAGCATTGTCTGGATATGCAGCAGTCCGTGGAGCGTCGTCAGACATATGTAAAGACCTTGAAGGTCGGCTTCAAAAATTGCAACTTGCGACAGCCACAACTTGCGACAGCCAAAACTTGCGACGATGTATGGACGGATAGCAAAGGGAGAAAGCCGAAGTCACTTTTCCGAAGAATTTCTACGCAATGCAGAGAGATGACGAGCTAATAGAGAGCATATTATCAGAAGTCTTCTCACATGTTTTCTATTCTCCTCCTTATGTGTAGTATGCTAGGAATCGCGAACGATCTGCTGGCACTTGCGAACGGGTGAGGCACTTAATGCCAGGTGGTGTTGGCAGCTTGTTGCAGCAATTGGTATTTCTGGAGTCTGTAACTTTACTAGTATTGACAGATACAGTTCTGGCTTGGCAGAGTGATGATTCGTTATTGATATGTGGGTCGGCTAACCCAAACATGGTATGGCTGCCGAACTAAAACGTTTTCGCCGTCTAGGCTATCTTGGCAGAGCACCGGCCAACTGTGGTGCAGCAATGGTTCATGGGGAGGGCAGTTACGCAAAGGACTGTAAGTGATTGGGATCTATCCTTTCTGAGGATAATCAAAGTGCGGCGCCGATGACCGGAAATTAGGCGGTTTCACGTGACCTAAACTCTGTCCAGCACACAGTAAACTGCCGCTGACAGCATCTTTTGGAAGAATGTTTGATCATAACATCACGTGCTATGACGTTGGATAACGTTTAGAACGACCGTATCACACCACTCAAATGACGGCGAGAATATCGTACACTCAATACGTAATTTATAGCGAGCGATATCATGTGTCGTTTGGGATGGTTTCAAGCCTTACCTAATTTAGATAGGCCTAGATCGGTGGCAGAGAAGAAGTGTTGTACTTTTAGGACACCGAACCTGCACATCTCTGTATGTAATTGTCAAGGGCTGCACTCTGAGGAGTCTTGGTAATCGCCGGCGGTGGAACATCGATTTTCCGATGATTCGGAAAACAATCGCCGCTAAACCTTCCACAAATGCCTCGAGGACCACCAATGATAGCTGTTGGATAGACTGACTCGCCACTGGCCCATCAACTACTGTACTAAACGGGAACAAGGGAGCTTGTACACAATGTCTACAGTCCCTTCTCTTCTCTTCTCTTCTCTTCTCTTCTACTGTATTTACTGCCTGCGCTTCCCTCATTTCTGTGACTTAGTGTTTTGGGCCTGTAAGAGATCACTTGACTGCAATGTGCTGAAGCCCTCAATCTAGACATAGTGAAGGACTCTTCACACTTCTGCACCAAGATCGTCATTTGCTTGCTTCCTCCCTTGCTTCTTTTTGTTGGCTATGATGATTTTTTCCAACCTTCTGTATCTCTCTCCTGTGGCCAGGATCATACTGTACCCTTGCAACAGCTAAGCTGTGTAGGCTTGCAGGTCATGTACTTCCGATGCCCACGGGTCGTCCTGCAACAGCTATGTCTGGGCCGATAGTGCTGCGCCAGAGATGGTGGTGTGGATTGCGCAATAGTTCGTAGTCGAGAGAGGGATGAGGGCAATGGGGATAGCGCATGCCGGAGTGGGGGCGCGGGGGTGGGGGTGGGGGTTAGTGATGCTGGTGGACGTTTGATAAGCTGGTCGTCTGGGTGCTGATGATGAGGATGGAGGAAGGGTGTCGAGTTTGGACGCTGAGGCTGCTGTATCCTGAACATCGACGAAGGAGGTGACGAAGCCGGGGAAGGCGGAGAAGAGACGGACACTCGTCACAAAAGCTGGCGGGGACTTAATCGGGAATGAAAGTCTGGGTTGGTACCCGTTAATTAATCATCAACCTGCTGTGGAAAGGTGCGTCTTGTACATTGTTAGACACGTGCCAGAGCGCCTATCATATTTTCTCGTGGTCTGCGCCTTGAAACTCGCGCTAAGGCCTAACTCGGTTGCATATGACTAGCTCTTGGAACCCCCCGAAACTCCGCCGAGGGCAAGTCTTCCAGAGTTCTGGCGCGAAGCCTGGGATATACATAATTACAGGTCTTCTGCTACTATTAGAACTCGTCACAATCCTGTTGTTGGTTCCCACATACGCGAAACTCGACTTTTCAATCCACGCAAGCGACAGCGTGCGGAGCAACACCTCCCATCTCCGCCTCCATCACAGCACCTCCCATCCCCGCCTCTGTCCAAGAGGCAGAAGAAGCTCCCGCACCTCTCCTCAGGATACATCAACACACCAGTGTTTTAGGATAGCTTATCGAAGATCTGGTTAACCAAACACGCCTTAAGAGAATTCAATCAAAGAAATAGTTACTCATATTCACCCTGTTGTCAAGCCCGCAGGCCAATTACTCGGAACTTCCTGGCAGAGCAGAAGATTTGCCAGCGTATATCTGCTGCCGGCTTTCTTCGCAACTCTACGCCAAAGCTTTTAAAGGATATCAAGCGATTCGCTCGGCACGGTGGTCCAGACTTATCTGACCTTATTGGTGTATATATTACATGCTTCCTTATATATCGTTGAAACTAACAATGCTGCCCAGTACCCAGAACCCACCCCTCTTAATTACAAGATAAGCCTAAGCCAGTCAAGTTCATATCGGAGTTATGGCTCGTCTACTTCGAGGACCAGAACCACTGAAAGAACAACAACTACGATAACTATAAGCGGGAAAAGCAAGAGCAGTAAGATGTCTAATCCTAATAACACTAACTTCCAACAGAAACTTATTGATGGTGGTGTCTTCCCTTATAGCTACAAGTATCCAGATGGCAGCCGGCCGCCATTACCCTCTGACTAGGACAAGATCAACAGAAGATTAGTACAACGGCGGCCTTCCCTCTCACCTTCCATATTTCCAAAGGAAGTATACTAAAAATTTATAGATACGGATACAGAAGTATTTAATGAGGACACAGTAAAGGACACGGTACTTCCCGTAATACTGGAGGCTATAGACACTTCAAGAGGCGCTTAAAAGAACATCTTGTTCACCAGTATTAATCCTATAACAGCCGATATCGCGCAGGCCAAACCCGATTACTACTATGGTGTACAGCCTGAGTAGATTTATCTATATATCTATGACGAGCTTAGCAAGCACATCATCCCTTCGAACTATACTTATCTCCCTGCTGTACCAAACTTTTTCCTGGAGGCGAAGGGACCAGATAGGTCCCTCGCGGTGGTTCAACATCAGGTTTGCCATGCTGGTACAATAGGTACAAGGGCTATACAGAGCCTTCGATTATATAGGCAAGAAGAACCAATCTACGACAATAACACCTACATCATCTCCTCAACCTATCATGGTGGCACACTTAAGATATACAGCCACTCTGTTGCTCAGCCGAAAGGCCCGGGGACAAGGCCCGAGTATTATATGCATCAACTGAATACTTGGGGCTTAACCGGTAACAAAGATACCTTCCTCTAAGGAGCCACTGCGTTCAAGAATGCTATGGACCTAGTAGAAGAGTATAGGAACACCGCCATTATACGCGTAAACAAGAGGGCAGCTCAAATAATCGAAGATAAGAACAGAGATAAGGATAGAGGCGAGGGCGAAGAGGAGGTGGAAGAGGAACAGGAGTCCCCAAACAACACTCTACCCATAACCACTGATATTCACGAGCCTGAAGTATCTGATGAAAATACCCCTCATCTTAAACGCTCAAACAGGCACTCATTACTGTCAAGCCCGCCCCAAAGAAAGCGACACAATCCCGGCTACTCGCAGCAACCTAAGCCGGGATCGTCCGAGCCCTCAGGACTCTCACAATAATTTAGAGATCAGGCTTTAGAGCAGGAATCAGATTTACAGCTAATCTCCTTAAATAAGCCAAGGAATTCAGCTGCAAACTAGAAATCATAGATATATGGCGCTAGCCAGCCCCTTAATGACACGATTCAGATAGTTCGGTGATTTATATCTCGAGGTGCTTCAGAGCGCAGATCAAGGCAGAGGGCTGGTCACTGAACTTGCGCGAGCTTCTCTAGACATGGTCGGTAGTTACATAGCCCAAGGGCGGGGAGGCCTCATGGCCTGGAAGACTACAATGTCAAGTTTGTAACATGCTGCAGGAGCGGGGTGCCTCAATTCACTAGTTTTATTGGAGGCGCCAGGATAACTTAGTGCATGCGAGTGTGTCTCCACCATTGCTCTTGATATAATCATATCACCATCCATGTTTCGAATTTTGTGTAGACTTGCAGAATTTGAGCTGGCGCACAATTCTTTTTACGTCACATAGGAAGATATGAATATGAATCTGCTATCTTTCAAGTTGCTCAATAATTACAATGTCTTCAGTCATTTCTCAACTGAGGTCTATCCTTTAAAAAGCAGATCGCTTATTGCCCAAACTCAGTAACCTCAATCCAGCCGAAGAGCAGTAGGACACCTTGAGTGAGTTAAGCCTGGACTTTATGACTTCCGCGACAAATATTAGAGACACAATTCGCGTAATAAAAGAGTCGCGAGGTAAGCGGGTACTAGAGGAGAGCAAGGAGCTTATCTCCTAGGTTTCATCAGTAAGAGATAACCTTTTGGCCAACAGTAAACTCAAACACACGGTGTTTAGGAGAAACATTCTCACTATATTTAACAGCCCGAAGGATTCCGTGTTTAATTCTGAAGATATCAAGATTCAAAAGGCGGCTACCTATAAGAGATGTGAGCAGATCAGGAGGTTGAGTTATCACAGGATTGTTTTATAGGCCATCACTTTCAGTCTAAGCCAATAGGCGGGAGGAGCCATAGGCTACAACATTTTTGTGTGTCTACTTAACTATATTAAGCTAAACTAGTATACTATATAGCTATCAGAGATTCTGAAGACTGTGGAGTTGCTTAAGGAAGATAATGAAGATTTGCTGAGATATCCAGAGTATCAGGTATTTTTGTAAGGTAAGCCGATCTATATCTATACTGACATAAGAGCTAATTACTCAGCCCTTAGTGATACACCAGAAAACCACAACAGTAATAGGAAGAAAAGAAAACAAACTAGGGATCAAGCTACCTTAGCTAGTGAACCTTCACTCTCAGCCTAAACAGGTGAGGGTACCACAACCTTTGAAATACTCTGAAATACCAATAACAGTGGATAGATAAATCATCACAGAATATAATTTGATCTGATACATATCAAAATGAGGTATATCGTGTAGAAGGCTACCTCTAATACCCGCTCTGTCCCCTATCCTCGCCTATACAAATATATCTGAATTATATTATACCTATAGAAAACCGAGGTAAGACAGTATGGTTGAGATTGATAGGTTGCTAATTCTTTACCTACAGAAATGAAGTATATATATATAAACACTCCGGTAGCCAGTGTAGCACAACTACCTAAGCTACTCAGACAAGCTGTAGAAAGCAGTCGGCTTTTCAAATAGGAAAGAAGTCAGGGGTTGGATACAACAGGTTATCTGGCTTCTTTATTCCCAAAGGATAATACCCAAGATATCTCCTTCACAATATAGTGTAGTAATGATGATATATACTATATAACTAGCTTCTTCGGTCTCTAACTTATCATCTCCTCCTAGATATGAAAGTACAATATTCTACCTCTGATATAGACTATATAGCCGGCGGGTACTTCGAATACTTCGTATTCAATTATAGGGTCCTTATTGTTGATATATGTTTTATAGTTGCCTATCTCTTGGTTGTATATTAAAAGGTAATATCCCTTCTAAGATATCTTTCTATTATATATAGTTGGAGGGAAATGTTGTGTAATTTTGCCCTCTAGTTATCCAGCAAGGGTATCCTCACCAACCTGGCAGATAGATTTATATTAGTAATATGATTTCCCGAAAGGAGGGTCACGAACCACCATGATAAGGAAGTAATATACCTTTACACCTTATCGTTACTTAGGGTATAGATCTTGAAGGTGATTGATAGTGAACTTAGCTAAGCCAACTTCTCAGAAGTTTGTTATGGCGAGTTCCGCTTACAAGAGGGCGACTAAAGTCAAGCAAGGTGCTTATTGAACGGCCGTCACTACCCAGGAAGACAGTATGTTGTATATCGACACATCATTGAATTGTTAAGGAGGCACAGGTAGGGTTTTGGTTACCAGGCTATTCTGCCGTGGGGTAGTAAACAGTTCTGTGACTCAAAAACCCCCGCTGTGTCAGCACCCTGGCGAGCATATCTTTCAAAAAAGATTGATTCACTAAACACAAAGAGCATTACAACTAAAAGGTTCGTAATTTTTTTTCTATATCTAGCCTGAATATCCATGCTTGGAGACCTTCATATAGTTTCCAGGCGCCTTCGAAGTGATGTCACTTGACAGCATCCAGGCCTCCAACTTTACAGACCATATAATAGAGAAAAGTTTCTCCGAAAGCTAGCTTACCCCGGAAGATTCTCAAGACTTATCTATAGCGTTTTTGGCGCAGCAGAGCTTGATTAAAGGCAGCCTTATCAAAACTCTGCATATATTTTAGGTTAGAGTTGAAAAGTTTTCGGGTTAATCATTTGGCCTAGGGGATATTTAAGATATTGGTAAGGATAGACACACAAACCAACTAGGGGTAACAATTTGATGCTTTGAATTTAGCTGGGGTAGATCTATTTTATAGACTTATGCACTGGCTCAAATTATACAGGCCCGCAAAAGAATTATAAAGCACCCTATCACCATGTAGCTGAGTATACTAGGGCATACCAACACAATCAAAGCTCGCTGCTCCTACAGGTTATACAGAGGACTCGTTGTATGATGTCGAGGAGATAGAGCTATCACTCCTGTAAGTAAAAGTATCTACCCTTACCATTGGACTGTAAAGCTCGAAAAGAGATATATATCTTGGCCATACATCTCGGCTATGTATACGACCAGCTGCCTAGGTTGTGCACAGGATGATGATGATACAGAACTTCTGGTAAACAAAGACTCTCTTGTACTATGATGAAGGGTATAAATCAGCCTAGTGAGCTCCCTTTAAGACTTTATCTCAGGTTAATCCAAACAATATCGAAATACTCCCCTTCCTTCGTTTAACTCCCCCTGTTGTCAGCTTTCACCTTCCTAATATTCTAATTATCCACAATACCCCCTAAGGCAGTCAAAGCCATCTATAGCCCAAACACTTCAACACCAAACATGGCAAAGCAGTATAAGGACATGAGGCCCGGCCCTAGTATAGTTCAGCCCTCTTACATCTCTCCGAGAAGTCCTGGGTTAGGGAATTATGAACTAACTATCACAATTACTGTGACAGAACTTGCTCAAGCATTTACCAAAGCCCTTACAGAACACAGTTCATTAGCTACAATACCCGGATCTACCTAAGGATAGTCTAGTCAGGAAACTAATACCACTACTGTTTCTTCTATAGCTGAAAATACCTAGCCGAAGAAGAAATATACCTCTAAGTTATTATACTTAATAGTAAGAGAAGTGTAAGTATAAGAACTTGTGCTATTTAGGTATCTAACTAATCACTGTGATAATATAGATGGAACAAAGAGGAGTACAAATACAAGACTATCTAGGTATCTAAGGAGATAGATAATCAGGATGAATATATATTTGTAGTTCAGGAACACATTAGTAGGTGATTTACACTAATTCCATTGACCAGATCTTAATAGAAGTATAGATAGGTAAACTGAGAAAGTAGTCAAATTTATCGACATCAAATCAGAGGTGATTCACAATAGTCTTCGGCTGGTGCTGAAAGATATCCTAGTTGTCTCTCTCAAAGAGGATAAGCCCTCAGTGTATATATGCTAATTAAATACACTATATATCAGCTGATACTTAACAGATTGAATAACGCTTTTTGTTTAACTTTCTTGAAGAAATTGCTAAATATCGCGCAGACAAGTTGGTTATATACTCGCAAGACAAAACCGCCTCAAAATATCTAGATATCTTCCTTGACTACCTCTAAACAGAGTATAGAGCGCTGAAGACACAACTTCATTTGTTACTCAAAGGCAGCAAGATCACCTACCCCCTACTATAGACCATTTTCAAGCTAAACACAGAAATATTTACTACCTGCCCTGGTATAAGCGCCCCTTGATATGTCAGATATCGCTTCGGTGAGGAAAGAAGGTATAATAATAGCACAAGATATTTCTATATCAAAGGCTACTATCTGGACTTCGACAGGGAGACCTTTAGCGAGGCCTTGGTGGCGTTAGCTATTGAAGAGTTTCGGGGAGTGAAGCGGATCAACTCACTTCTGAGTTATCCTATTATCTATCACTGGAGGCCATCTGAAATTAAGAAACAGTTGACCAACCATAGTCGAAAGTTCATATCGCTGCTTGGTGTACATCACTGTGTATATGAAGATAATATATTTTTCAAGGATGAAGAGGGAAACATTATCACTAAGTTTGTTCAGAAAAGCCGGATCATGGTCAATACGCCTTTCTTCCACAGGTGTAACCCTAATTACAGAAGAGCAAAGATTATGCTATCTTCAGACGATGACGGCTTTTTCAATCTGGCGTCTCTATTTGATGAGGATATATCATCGGCAAAGACAACTACCTTATAAGCGGTCGGCAAAAACCCAAAGGCAATAACAGAGCAGGACCTATTGGTCTGTAGCCCAACAGTGTATGGGTTCAGCCTTAATCTCAAGCAGTGGTGTACATTAATATGATCCTATTGTCTGATTGTGACTGACAAGTATTAGTTCAATTTGCAGTAGCTCACGTTAGCGACATCAAATAGGACGATTCCTGTTTCGATTATCTTGCTATCCCCGATGGCACAAAGAAAGTTGTTCAGGCCCTTTGTAAAGCCCACCTCGCAAGAGATTCGGATCTCCCCTTCATAGATTTTGTTGTAGGCAAAGGCTGTAGCTTTATCTCTCTTTTGTAGTGAGTTAGGCAGATACTGAAATATTGTATTATTAAGAGCTGACCGATCGAAGCGGACCTCCCGGTGTTGGGAAGACTTTGACTACAGAGACAATATCCGAGCACTTTCACTGACCCTTCTATATAGTAAGGTTATCTTAGATCCTGAGGCCGTTACTGACGCTATAGATCTCCGCTGGCGACCTCAGCATCACCGCAGCTGATCTTGAAGGAAATCTCTCCAATATCTTTGAGCTGTCAAGCCACTAGAAAGCTACTTTGCTGTTAGACAAAGCTAATATATTTATTGAATAGAGATCAACTAGCGACCTCCACCGCAATACGCTTGTTTGTATCTTTCTGCGTATACTGGAATATTATGACAGGATCTTATTCCTGACCACTAATCAAGTAGAGACAATCAACGAAGCTTTTGTAAGCCGGATTCATATACCGCTAAGGTATAACCCTTTAAACGAATCGGCTCGGAGAAAAGTGTGGAAAGGCCACCTGGATAGAGCTGTCACTAAACACAGTAAGGCAATATACAGCGTCAACAACCTTGATGAGCTAGTACGAAAGCGGCTCAATAGGTGAGAGGTACGAAACCTGCTTGGAATTCAGCAATGTGGAACTAACCTAGCAGATAACCAATATTATGTCGACTACTCAGGCACTTGCAGCATTCGATAATACTGTTGTCAGCGTGAAATATCTGACGGACGCGATGGAGGCGGGCAAGCAGTTCCAATCTGACTTTAAGGGAGCAGGTCACTTTGACAATGAGAGATCCTACATGTAATGTGTTTGATCACGCACTAATTGTTTGCTATGTTTGCTCGGTATTTGCAGGCTGGTTCTCAATATGATCATCGGAGGCCCTTGCTTTGCATGACCCGCCCTCGGCGGCTAGGAGAGGGCGGGTTCCAGGGCTCTCAAGAGCCAATCAACACGTGGCTGAGTTACTGTATGCCTCAGCGCGCGGCTTGCCGCCAAGACCAAGCTTTGATTCCTACTGCAACGACCGCGGATTCCAGAGAAGTAAACAGTATCGAGATCGTCCCTCATGCCATTCACACGCTGTTTGATGGCAACATTGTCGTCTCTACGCAACTGCAGGAGATGTTGCAGGATGGTCAAGGGAGAAATCTGAGGATTACTCTAAGGCTGCACATTCGGAGACAAGCGCGAAGGGCGCCATGTAACAGTCTTCAAGGGCCAAAGGGGCCAAAAGAGGCGCGGCCAATCTGGGGGCACTGTTGCTATGAGACCCCACTGTGGTTGGATTTTGGAGTTGATGAGGGTCAACGGCAGCTCTATTGTTCGCTGGTGGAGTCGGTGCACGGGGAATCGTTGCCGGCGTCTTCTGGGATTCTGAGAGAGCCTAGGCTATTGAGTCTACCTGCAAGCTTATCACATTTAAGATCTGCATAACTGAGTCAGGGCGAATGGAGCGTAGTATCTCCCGCGTTAATTCTTGTCCTATGGGGAACTCCCGACAAGCCCCTAAGGCACATTGGAAGCCGCCTGGGCGCCCCAGCTCCAGGCAGCCACCGCCTTCAGAAATCTGACATTTCAGACAAGTTTTCTTCTGGGTTGAAGATACCCCGGGATAGCCCGACAGGTAGTCAAGTGCAGATCCTTTCCAACCATTGGCCAGCCCATTGAGGGCTGGTCCATAGCGAGATTTAGTTTGCGTGGATATTTTAGGTGTCGCACTCCCCCTAACGCAAATATTTTAGATAGTATTATGCTGCTTGCGGGGCTCACTTCTAGCTCGTAGGTCTCGGGGAAATCCGTATTAGCGGTTTCCTAAGCGGTCTCCCAGCGAGCTCCAGGATCAGCTTTCGGCTCTCCCAGGCATTAGTGTCTCGCCTTGACTAGGACTCACTCCCAACCGGTATAAATCATGAAACTCCATTGATCCCAAGTACAGTAAAACTCACTCTACATGTATACATCATTTGTATTTAGATTTTAGCTTAGAGACATATTCAAAATCCATATCCTCAAGATTCTGGTCGAGGTGTAGATGATAGGCAGGGCAAGCTGTGCCTGCATGTTACGCAGCCAGAACAGGTCCTCTTTGGAAGAGTAGAGGAGGCCGTGACAATGGAAGATAGCGAGGGTACACTCGGAGAGACAAGGCAGAAAGGAGCCGGAAGAGATAACAGAAGGGGGCCTCGATGTGGTACGGGAGGATTGAGGTAACGAGGTACGCGGCTGGGGGAAGACATGCACCAAGTGTCCCCGTGGGCCGACCATTTGGGAGGGCCAATTCAGGACGCTTGGGCTAGCACTGCTGCCTAGACGGCATTCTAGCACCTTCCACAAACGGCCCCCCACCACGGAAGGTGGCCCGCGCTGGCACTGGCGCCAGATTCGCGGAAGAAAGCGGCGTTATCCTGCCCTATTGGGGGGCTCCAGGCAGCCCTCAAGCCAAAGGTCCATTAGCAGCCGCCCAGCGCCCACACCCGCCCCGAGCTCCAGGCAATCACTGCTCCGACACAATCCCCTAAACACTCCAGTCGCGTCCCTTGTCAATTCGTGCAGCTGAGTGACACTGCTGTTAAATCGCCAATACACCCATGCATACCCCATAATATACATGCAGATTGCTTTTGGTCATCTCCACATCGCCTACTTCCAACAGCCCCTAAGCCGAAGGCCTATTAGCTGCCCCAACACCACCCCCAGCTCCAGACCAGCTACTGCCCAAGCTCTTATCTCTCCATACCTAAGGACTTGTCTTTTCCCTCGGCATTCACCTTTCACATCATAATGTAGCTCCGAACAGTTGCGCAAACTCAGATTTCAACACGTCTTGGAACTACGAATTGCGAAATTCGTATTCAGGGTATAGGACTCGTGTTGATTAAATGTGGGTTCTATCGTAGTTACATTTAATTCCTTACTAACTAGTCAAAGATGTGCGAAATCCGAGTTATGCAACAAGCTCCTCGGCCACGAGGATGTGGACACAGTTGGTCGGGTGATTATCTTTATTGCGCTGCGGCGAATGCCAGACGGCCCCGCCGACCCTGCGTGCCTCCTCAAGGAATGAGAGAACTCAATCGATCCCAGGATGTTCAAGATACTAATTTGCCTGGAAAATGCCCAACTTGCAAAAAACAAACGCCTCCGAGCTCAGCAGGTTCAGATCAGTGATTTTGGGAGGAGTTAGCTGGCAATAAGCCCTGTGGGGTAGCGGCTTCCGACCCTTTTCTTCCGCTGTTGCCCCTAATTTCATTCATATTCCTATGAACTTCCTAAGCTAGTTTAGAATGGCTATCCCCATTGCCACACGAGTAGTAATCATCTTTAAGTCTGATAAATCAGACGAGGAGATTGTCAAAGCATTTCTTTGTCAAACAAACCGTCCAGAATCCCAGTATGAGAACAACGAGCACTTCATCCATCTGGATCCTGACCGGACAGCCGATTCAAAATGGTCTCATATTGTCCTGGATTTACATTCAGAGCTAATACAAAATCCGGACCTTGATGCGCTACCGCACGAATTCTATAAAGCAAAACACGTTGGCGGGAAGTTGTACGTATACTATGCCAAACTCGATAAATCTCTAACATATGACAGGCTTTTTAAGACTATCCATAATGATCACTACTGTCGTGAGACGAAGTCTTTCACGAACCTGCTACGATGGAATGGCTCAGACCCCAGGGACCAAGCAGAGCCTTGCCTCAAACCCGAACCCTGACTGAACCAAGGAGCCAATGTGCAGCTGGTGAGAGGTCCTTAGGCTGCATGAAGGCGAAACAGGTCCTCAGTCAAAGAGTAGAGGAGACCGTGACGATGAACGATTGGGAGGTATACCCCGATGTGGCAGGGGAGAATTCAGGTAACAAGACAAGGGGTCTGGGGAGGGAATCAAGGACGGGAGCCTGGTCCGACAAGGTTTTCCATGATCGAAGCATGTGGAGGTGCGAGCGGGACGGGACCCGTTATGGAACCCTACCCTTTCCGTATCAACTTGGGCCAAGTTAATATTGTATGGACAGTAGTCAGGCAACCCCCATAGAAGCGTATCTCAGGCTTGGTGATCCTAAACCTATAGATATTCGTAAACGTTTCTTGAAGCTCGGTTCTGTACATTACAGTATCATAGGTCACAGGTTTTCTTCCTGTAGATTGCCTCTTTTTTTAATTTCGAAGCACGTGATGTCACATGATGTCACATGATGTCACGTGCATTCTCCAAGAGAAATCGGATTTCTGCACGGGAGCATCTCCCAAGGTTGCTACTGGCAGCGCTCTATGCTCCACGAGGTACTGTACTGTACTGACCTCCTCCAGCGGTACAGTACCTAACAACAACCCCAAGACCTCTCTCAGTGAGGACCTCCGACATTGCTAAGAAAAGATCCCACATCATTGTGTGGACCTTATGGACTCCTTATTGGCCCTGGAACAAATATACCACATATTGCTGTGGCTGCACTATACACTACATCATTACACAGAACCTATGGCCTCAGCCCCTAGACACTGTGTCCTCCACATATTTCTGTGGGTGTTGCTACAGACATACCCCCCTGGTTGAGTCATAGGATCATTTGCAGTCCTCAAACAGTTGAGTCTCGCTGCCTTTTCACATGGTTATGTTGTCAGGTGGACTGTCCGGGGACACAGAATAAGTCCTAGGTACTGTGCCCAGTTATTTCGATGGCCAGGGTGATTCCTATAAAGTTTTGTGGCACCACATGGTCCCTGGACCTGATAGGTCCCCGGACTACCTGCAACCAAGTTATGTAGCTACAGATATTCCTCCACCTCTATTGTATAGGGCCAAGTCCTAGGACTCCTAATTGGTCCTCGGACCTACATATGTTGCAGAAGCACTCTAAAAGACTCGTGCCAAAGGTCATAGTCCTGGGACTACTTTCAATAGTCCGGGGACCTCTGCCAATAGTCCGGGGACCTTCCCTTTGTCCTGGGACTAAACCATGGGGTCCTAGGACCACTAATTAGTCCCAGGACTAACAAAAATAGTCTGAGGACCAACAAAGTCCCTCACATCATATCTGAAACCTATTACAGGGGTTGCTGTCCAAGGACCTCTAAGATATCCTAGGATCAACAAGGTTTTGCTTAATTAGCCTCACCTCACATCTGGAACTATTGTAAGGGTTTAGGTCCCGGGACAGCTTCTAAGTCCTGGGATAGGTCAAGGCTTGATTGTATTCCCGTGGAATACCTGTCACCTCGTATCTGGAAATATATCAAGGGTTTAGGTCTCGGGACAGCTTCTAGGTCCTGGGATAAGTCAAGGCTCCTTTGTATTCCTGTAGAATACATGAAGACAACAGATCCACTCTTCAGCAACAGTCTTTCGTGGCTCTTATAATTCTACAGCAAGGTCTATCCATAGAAATAGAGGCAGTACCTCTTATTGACTGTACACTAACTGTCATCATCTTCAACAATAAGACTGAGAACAATCGATATCCACCGGTATTTCTGGATCTCGTTACCCTAGCAGACCTTGATATCGCAGCTGAGGAGGTGGAGACTCTTCCTCCTTCTGACATTGATACCTCCCTTGACCGATTGACTACTCGAACAAGACATAACATTTCCAATACCTCTGAGCTTGCTCAAGCTGTCTCTGCAATAAATCAGCTAAGACAGAGCCGAGATATCCAGTACTTGATTCTAGTTAACCTGGTGGATTATCTGAACCAAAAAACTCGGTCTTTAGCAGGCAAGAAGCGGAAGTATGAGGAGCTGGAAGATCAAATTGACCGGAGGTGTCAAGGGCTGCGCCCTGAAAAGGTCTTGGCTGACGCCAGCGACGACCTGGCTGGCCCTGGGTTCAGCAGGCCCTCACAAAAGCTTTGCAAAAAACATCGGGCAACCTTCCTATTTCGGAGTTGTGGACAATAACCCCGTCCACAACTCTTGTCCCCTCTTTCCGACAGGAAGCTACGCCACCACGGATCGTCTAAGACTAGAGGAGGAGACGTATCTAGAGCAGAGATGTGTCCAGAAGAGCAGAGACGTGCCCAGAAGGGTAGAGATACGCCCAGAAGGACAAAGATGTGTCTGGAAGAGCAGAGATGTTTCCAGAACTAGACAGAAGCGGATATGTGCCAAGATCAGGGTAGGGAAGAGGGAGTACTTATTCCAGCAGCTCCTGCTGCCCTGGAATGCCTTCTCTTCAAGAAAACCTTCTTGTTAATAGAAGCCCCTGCAGATAGCGTATCAATCCTGTCGCAAGCCCTTACAGGAGGGAGTGATATATTGCTGAAGCTGAACGCGCCTTGGAACGGCGGGAGCGGGAAGAACGAGTCATATACAGAGATACTAGAAAAAAAACGGTTGCTGTTCAAGATGATCTATCAAAGACACAAGCAGAATTAACCAACCTCAAAGTGATGCTAGAATGTCGAATTTGTTTTGAGGAACAGGGGGATACCATGACCAGGTGTGGCCACCTATTCTGCGATGAGTGTATCAGAAAGTGGATAGATGAAAATTCTGGCTGGAAGGAAGATGAGGAAGGCTATTTAGTGATACAGGATACGCAATGTCCAATCTGTAGAAAGGTTATGTTAGAAAGAGACTTGATACAGGTATATTTGTATTGTGAATGAATGACTGGCAGCAATAAAGGGAGAGGTTCTTCCTTAGGTAGGGAGAGGTTCTTCCTTAATATAGTTGACCAAGGTCCAAGGGGGCGACCGTAAGGTCGTTATATTGGAAGCAACTTAGGTATACTTATGGGTATAGTATAACCAGGAATGATTATCAATTGACTTATTTTTTTTTTTTAAGATAACGAGGGATATAACAGCAATATATATAGGAAATACCCTTCCATCAGAGGCCAAAATCCCTCAGTCTCTGGAGGATTCCAGAGACTTCCACTAGATTCCATAACCTTCTATTACCTTTTAGGGGCTTTTTATCAAGGGCTGCGCCCTGAAAAGGTCTTGGCTGACGCCAGCGATGACCTGGCTGGCCCTGGGTTCAGCAGGCCTACACAAAAGCTTTGCAAAAAACATCGGGTAACCTTCCTATTTCGGAGTTATAGATAACAACCCTATCCACAACTCTTGTCCCCTCTTTCTGATAGGAAGCTACACCACCACAGATTATCTAAGACTAGAGGAGGAGATATATCTAGAGCAGAGATATATCTAGAAGAGCAGAGATATACCTAGAAGGGTAGAGATACACCTAGAAGGATAAAGATATATCTGGAAGAGCAGAGATATTTCTAGAACTAGATAGAAGCAGATATATACCAAGATCAGGGTAGGGAAGAGGGAGTACTTATTCTAGCAGCTCCTGCTGCCCTAGAATACCTTCTCTTTAAGAAAACCTTCTTATTAATAGAAGCCCCTGTAGATAGTGTATTAATCCTGTCACAAGCCCTTATATTAGGTTTTCTTCCTACTTTCATTAGTTATTAATTAATATTAGGACTATAGTAACCCTAATAGAATATAACGAAGAAGTACCCCTAGCTTAGGCTTCTATACTCTTCCAAATAATTACTAAGCAACAAGAACAAATAGCTTAACTAGAGTATCAACTACTTAGGTAAAATAATAACAGAAAAACTATAATAGACACCCTAATAGAAACGACTTAGTAGTCTAAAGTCTTGAAACCCTAGAAAGCAAAACTACCTAAACTCGCTGAGTTTAAGGGGAAACGAAGTGAATTTAAGCCCTAGATAACCTAAGCCTATATAAAACTATAGATTAATAAATCAGTGGAAACTAAGAATACTAAGTTCTAGTATATCTATAGTAGACTTAGAGAAGGAGCTCTAAAGTAAGTTAGCTCTTAGGTTAATAATATCAAGGAAACTAGCGAAATAATAGTTAGTAACCTACTATAATAACTCAAGATAGCCTATAATAATAAGGAATCAGCAGAATAAGCCTTATATAAGCTAGGCTAAATAAAGCAAGATAATAAGGTATTTTATACCTTCCTTACAGAATTTGATAGGACCCTTCTCGATACAGAAGGGATTACCTGGGATAATATAGTAAAGAAGATATTCCTTTGTAACTGTCTCTCTACTAATATCTTGGAGGTAACTATAGTCCTTATAGTCCTAGATACCTATAAGAGGTACTGTGAACAGCTATAGTCAGTGAGTACCAACCTAGAAGCTATCCGAAAACAAAAGAGTAGGGAACAGTGAGTAACAACAAACTAGGGACCAAAGGGTAAGCAGTCTATAGCTACTGTAGACCTATCCCTAGGGGATACTATAGATTGATAACTAACTACTACAGCTAATATAGTAACAAAAAGGGCTAAGTAGGTGAGCGAGGCAGAAATTACTTAATAAAAAGAAAGGGGGTATTGCTTTCACTGTGAGGAACCTAGCCACTTCACTAGGGACTATAAGTAGAAGCCTGCTAAACACCCCTAGTAGACTAATATAACCTAAATAGCGATACCTAACCTACCTCTAGTAGAGGAGATAGAGGAAGATAGTGACTCAGAAAATAAGTAGCTCCTATATAAAGATAGGTATAGGAGCAGAGAAAGTAGAAAGTGAAGGAATAAAGAGAGTTTGAATATTTCGAGAAGAAGTATATAGAAGATAGACTATTTAGAGTATCTACTGTTATTAATAACACTAAGTCTCTATTAGTCCTCATTGATAGTGGCTGCCTTTCTTATAGATTAATTAACTCTTGAGTAGCCTCTTACCTGAAGCTAATACAGATACCCTGTAGGCCAATAACCCTGTAGTCAGTGGACTATGTTTCGGGGGATACCATAACAGAGGCAGTAACCTTAAAACTGGATATAGGAGAAAGGGTTACTGAGAAAGTGTAACAGGACTCCCAAACCGGGAGACCTACAACAGCTGTCGCAGGAACCGCGATGCGATAAGTATCGCAGATCTCCCCGCTACAGGGTTACGGCGTAGACCCAAGTCGGAAGCAAGACCATGATATATATGAGAAGCACAAGCAACCCTCGGTACAGGCCTAAGGGACCAGCAAATAGGAACCACAGGAAAAGACAATGGCTCAGGACATGGCTGGGGATACAGCCAGAAGAGGCTGGGGAAGAATCCAGCCCCCCCAGGATATATACCATTGAAGGGTATATAGAGAGGATGAAGAGACCTCCTTCCAGAGGACTCTTCATAGTCTGATAGCCAGTCTGTAGGACTATACACTGTTTTAGTATTCTGCTGTACCCCTGTCTTATACTAGCTAAAGAGTCAACAGCCCTCCTACCCTTATACAGCTGATAGAGTACTATTACAGAAAGCCTATCTCTATATAGTACTAAGGATAGAAGAATACCCTATCCTCCTTGGGTATCTATGGTTGAGGCTTAACCACATGATCAAAGACGTGGAAGCCAGTACTTTAATCTTCAAGGACACCAGAATAATACTATATAAAGACAGGGCAGGGCCCTAGTATAGTCATCAATAAGTAAGTATAGCAGCCTTTAAGCTACTAGCTTATAAAGGAAGAGAGAAAAGAAAGGCAGCAGTCTTTATAGTAAGTCTAGAAGATATAAATAAAGTGTTAAGGACCAAAGTCTAGCTCTCCCTGAAGGAAAAGCTACCCCTATAGATATATAAACAATACCCTAAGCTATTTAAACAGAAGGAAGCGGAAAAATTACTACCCTATCACCAGGGAATCGACTACCAGATTAAGCTAGTAAAAGATGAAAATAGAAAAACATCAGAGGCCCCCTAGGGGCCCCTATATAATATATTAAGAGAAGAATTACTGGTACTATATAAAACACTATTAGAACTATTAGATAAGAACTTTATTTAAGTGAGTAACTTATCTATAGCAGCTCTAGTTTTATTTGTAAGAAAACCTAGAGGAGGACTAAGGTTCTGCGTAGATTACTGCGCCCTAAACATAATTACCTATAAGGACTATTACCCCCTACTATAGATTTAAGAGATACTGAGCTATATCAGCAAAGTAAAATAGTTTACTAAGCTTAATATCTCTACAGTATTTTATAAGATTCAGATCATAGAAGGAGATAAGTAGCTAACTATATTCTATACCTAGTTTAGTCTCTTTGAATAGTTAGTCACCCCTTTTAGACTTACTAATACACTAAGTATCTTCTAGAGATATATTAACTATACTCTGCAAGACTTCTTAGATAATTTTGTCTCTATATATATAGATAATATACTGGTCTTCTCAGAAGGTAGTTAGGCACAATACCGCGAATATATCCTCAAGGTCCTCAAGAAGTTAAATACTACTAGTCTCCAGCTTGATATCAATAAATACAAATTTAAGGTAAAGTCTACTAAATACCTTGGGTTTATTATTAATACAGAGAAGGGCCTAAGTATAGATCCTGAGAAGGTAAAGGTTATCAAGGAATAGAAAGTACCTAAGAATATAAAAAGAATCTAAAGCTTCCTAGGGTTTACTAACTTCTATCGGCGGTTTATTAAAGACTATTTATAACTAACTATACTATTATATAACCTGATATAAAAAGGGATACTATTTATATAGAACTAAGAAATAGAAGAGGTATTCAAGAAACTGAAGAAGATATTTATAACAGTACCTATACTAGTGTAGTTTAATCTAGAAAGGGAGATAATACTAGAGATAGATTTATCCGGATACTATACTAGAGGGATAATATCTTAATATAATAACTAAGGTATCCTATAATCAGTGATCTTCTTCTCTAAAAAGAATAACCTAGCAGAATATAATTACAAGATCTATAATAAGGAAATACTGGTAATCATTAAGTGCCTATAAGAATAGGAAGCTAAGCTTAAGAGTATTAGGGAATTCATGATTCTTATTGACTATAAGAACCTCGAGTACTTCAATAAAATCCAGTGACTCTCAGAATAATAGATAAGATAGTAGCTAGTGTCAAGGGCTGCGCCCTGAAGAGTCTTGGCGGTCGCCGGCGACAATCTGAACGGTGCGGGAGATGTACAACAAGTACTAACCCTGAGACAGCAACAGCAAACTTACTGCTTTGGGCGCTGATCTCCCGGAACCGCCGTCCCGGAAGGCGAACACTGATGGACCAATCACCGACCAGCAAGAAACGGGACTTCCTAGCTACTCGCACCACAGACAGGGCAGAGGGAAGTCTTCGCACTATCGACGGGGCAGAGGGAAGTCTTCGCACTATCGACGGGGCAGAGGGAAGTTGT
>QQXO01000244.1:0-33384 GCA_003709845.1 Chaetothyriales sp. CBS 134916 | reverse complement strand
CCCTGATCGAGTAAGTTTTGAAGCAAGAGCTTCTTGAATTCGCTCATATTCATAATCATCTTGTGGAGTGAGTATTTAACGTCATTGGGGGGGCGCTAGATCAGGTGTAGTTGCTCTATATTACTGTACTTCTGGCTTATCCAGTACCTTGCGAGCATTCAGGGGATGAAGACTACTTTGACGCCAACCTACCTAGATATACTGTACTGTAAGACTCTCCTGGCGTGTACGGTGATAGAGGACATTAAATCAAGCACGGGTAACCTGCGTTTCCCCTATAGTGATGTATGATTTAAGATTTCTGCTGTAATAGCTCTTGAGCTGAGCAAATAAGCCTAAATCGCAGGGTTAACAGAGATAAGAGGTATTTGGTAGTAAATAGACAATCAGGACTCGATTTATGAGACATTCAAAGATGAATCTGCCCTAGATATGGCTCCCATGGCTATCAACAATAAGTGATCGCCAGTATAAGGTATCGCCTGGGTCTCGACCTCGTCGGCTCTCAGGGATGAAAATCTCCTTTAACTATTCAATTATATGCTCATTATCGGTCCAGCCCTTTTTAGTAAATCCCCAGCGCCAATAGGGACACTCTGTAGAGGGTGGAAACCAGCAGTCAAGTGGTTTATTTGCTACAGAACCCCTATGAATGACCAGGGGGGTCATTATATCTCTAGTGGTAGATATTGACTCAAGAACAGAGCACCAGCCAGTTGATCCACTAGTAATCGAAAGAGAGGGTCTAGTTTGTTGATCAAATACAATAAGCTTATTCTGGGAGTGACTAAGCTGGTATCCAATCTCATCTATATTCCACTGGTCTTGGGGGTGGATATTATAGCGCTGAATAATATCGTCAATATAAGAGAACTAGCCCTGGATTTGGCTAGGGATTGCGGCTGTTATACGCCGTGATGTGAGCCCTCTATTACGAGCAGTCTTTAACTCTGGGTGTCGAGAGATGAACCGAGAGACCCAATTCTTGCCTAGGCGAGAATTAGGCTCTTTTAACTGCGCCAATTTCTCTGCAACGAGATAAAGTTGTGCATGGTTAATAGGTGTGTATTAGAGTTGGCTATTTTGGATATATTTAGCCAAAATCTCCTCTTGATATCTTGTTAAACGAGCGTGTTAGACGTCCTCTTGTCCACGGGGTTGACGACCGGCGCGTCGGTCCTGGATAGTGGATCTCGGGGCGTTCAGGGCGCGAGCAACTTGTCGGATAGACTTAAAATTGCCTCTATCCAGTAGGCGGGACGCCCGAGACGCCTGGTCCATATTCTGGATCAGAGAGTTGATGATTTGGGTGAGATATCCAGAGTCGAATGAAGAGGGGGGGGGCGCGGGACGCGGGACGCGAGTGGCCGACAAAGTGGGGTGGCCGATAAGTAGGTGTTGGACGTTAACTCTAATCCAGTGATCAGGCCACTTTCCTTCATTTCGTCCCACACACTTCATCTACTTCTCTCCCAACTCAGTCCTGCCTGCCTTTATTCTTCCTCCTAGGCCTCTTGGACCCCTTACTGGAATTGATTACATCCGTGCCTATCCAGATACCCATCCTTTTACCCACGTGTCTGTCCAAGCTGAGCAAATGGACACTCGCCATCTCCAGCCCTTTGTGCCGGTCCTTCGTGTGCGAATCAGATCTTGTGATGCTAGCAGCAGGTGACTTTGAGTCTGCAATTTCTATTTTGTTGATTGCTTTGCAGTAGTTGCTCACGTGCCATCTGTTGCTCCTCCCTCTGGCCGCCGCCGCCGACGACGACGACGGTGCATGAGATCTGTTGGCCATCATGAAGTTTGGCCGAAATCTTCCTCGCAACCAGATGCCCGAGTGGGCCGGTGGCTACATCAACTACAAAGTCCTGAAGAAACTGATCAAGAACGCCGCTACCGACACATCTGGTAGTTCTTCGAATCCAGACTTGGCCGGTAGGAGGATCTGTAGACATCCTTCCCCCGCTGGTTTGACTTATGGTGTCTAGGCTTCTTCCACTCGCTCGACCGCAACCTCGAAAACGTCGATTCCTTCTACAACAAAAAATACGCCGACTTCTCCCGCAAATTGAAACTACTTGGCGACCGCTACGGCGGCAGTCTGAATGATGGCCGGAATTTGGACGCCGAGGATGTCCAGGACCTCCTCACGGCCCTGCTGTGTCAGCTGAATGAGATGATGGCACGAAAGAGCCAGCCAAGGCAGTCTCGCCGGGTGTACCTCAGCCAGCCGTAGACATTCGTCCCCCCCGCGCAACTGAACTGTGACTAGCCAATTTATAGACAGGCGCGATGCGACGAGACATTGCATTGTCGATCACCACAGGCAACAAGATTATAGCTATTTTAAGCTCTAATTATGATGCTGCTATCAGAATTGTTCATGAACGCGCGGCTAATTCGCGCGTAATTTTTTGAATCATCGCTCGCGACAATACCATGTAGCGCTATGGACTAGCGTGACGAGAGTAGTACAATCGTACTAAGATTTTCACATCGACTTCCCCCTCTTCAACAGTAACTTGTGTATCGCCTAATGGCTACAGGGCTTATTAGTACTGTACGTTAGCTCTTAGCTTGGGCTACAGTCTTACAGATCCTACAGGAGAAGAAGCTAGGGAATCTGAAAGTGGGATGTAGACTATCACAGTGTAGTACAGAAACTACGGTAACTACTAACATGCAGATCGATTTAGCCAGGCAATCAAAAATTGCCAAGGTTATTATTTATTTTCCAAGACAAAATATTGTTTGTTGGTAGACAGAAAATGGAAGAGAGATAAGAAGGAAGAAAAAAGGAAAAATTTTTTATAACTACTTTTACAGCTTATGAAAAACAAGTTGGTTTAGGTAGGTAGCAGTAGTGGTGCTGCTGTACTGATGAGTGTGACTGGCTGGCTAAATGACCATTCGTTTGTTTCGTCTGGTCTTTCCAAACAAACCTTCTGCCAATTTTCTCTAGATCTCTCTTTGCATGCTTCATTTGCTCAGCCCACTCACTACTCATCTTCTGTCATCTCCTTTCCTTGGTAAGATCAGCTAACCCTCAACCTTTCGCTTTGCATATTCTTCCCCGTTACCTCTCTTTCGCATCGTTTACCTCTCATCTGTCATCACTCGTCCTTTTGGTATTGCTCCCTCTCCATCCGCTCGCGAAGTTTCTTCCACGGGTCTTCGATGATGAAATTCGGACTGAAATATCCTACGTCCCCTTTTGCGGTCACGAATGAGTAGCCGCCTCCTGGAAAACGGCGCGTGATTGTGATGCTGTTGCTGTCGCGAGAGGGATGGGTGGTGGTGGTGATGGTGGTCGCTATTTCCGCCTGCTGCTGCTGCTGCTGTTGCTGTTGTTGAAGTGTACCTTGACCAACAGCTACCTTGCTGAAAGAAGGGCTAGCGGTGGCGGAATCGTTCGGCAGAGTCATGGTGGCCATACTGCCGCCGCGGAAATCTGTCTGCTCTGCGGTGGTTGTAGGAGCTTGGTTGCGATGGGCTGGATCACCGATGATGCTGGTGGTGCACAAGTCGATTCCTGGTGGGGCGACGGCGGTTGCTGCAGTAGTTGGTTTCGCCGGGAGGATCGAAGCTTGGGCTTGAGAAGGGCTCGCAAACACGGCTGTGAGGTTGTCGCGGTTTATATGCTTGCTAGACGATTGAGCCAGCAGTTCGGTGTTGGAGCCTGAGAGATGGGGCCGTAGTAGTTGTGATGATGCAGATCGATCTGAGGGACTGTTTCAGTATGTATTTAGTTCCCTCATGACTGGAGAACTTGGTCAGGAAGGAGCATATAGGAAAATAATAATCAATCCCACCTTTAGTCTTCTCATCCCTAGTCCGTCCTTTGCTCCCAGACGTGCTGAAACTACTAAACCCCATCATTGCGCTCATCATGGCTTCGCTGCTCCCATCTTGTGAAGTTTGATCTGTCATGATTTTGGTGGCCAACCAACAATTGGATGAATGGCGGCTTGCTCCTGTAGTTATGAAAGAAGATGAATCTACAAATCGATGAGAAAAAGTCGATGGCGAGGTTGGTGATGTAAATCCAACAAAGGGTGAACATTGATGTGGAGATCAGTCTTGCCCCGCCCCCCCTACTAGTTATCAGGCTGGCGGAGGCCAGGCGGGGTTGAGAATCAGAGAGCGAGACGGACAAGCGGGGAGACAAAAGCGATAGAAGTGAGAATGAAGGAGAAAGGAACAAGGGGGAGAGATAGAGGCAGTGGATTCGCAATAGCAGATGAATAGAGCGTGGGCCTGAATCTGACTGGTCTGTCTGATGTAATGAGTGTCTCTAATTAAGCTAATATACGGTACACTCTGCGACGCGGCCAAGACCTCGACACGTGACACCTTCTGCTCTTCACAACTACATAATATCATATTATTATTGTGGGCTGGGAGACGCATGCAAATTATGGACGCGTTGAGAAATATTCATTGGACTTGACTATTCATTACTGGACTGGCGAGCACTCGCCTACGGCGAAGTGGGCGCAATTACGCTAAACTAGCCAGGGAACGACTACAGTAATTTTGTAGCGACTTGAATCAGGTGAACGCTTTTGACCTGTTGGCTTTCACAATAGTTACATCAAAACTTCTCTTTCGGGTTGACACCGCTGATTTTACACAGCAAATGTTAAAATGCGTTTCGTTAAATGTCAGTGGGTATAGTCAATATGGCTGCGTCACTTGCCACCACTAGACGTCGTCCATTTGCCCCAATTCAGATCGTCCATGGTGGTTCGAAGTCGGAGCTCTCTCGAGCTCGAGACCTATTGAGGCGCTCAGGGTTTTCCATTGTAAGCTCGTTCAATGGTGCATGCCCCTATGCAGTGCAATGTCTGCATCGCCGAGAGCTGCTGCGCCGCGAGAGATTTGGATTTTAAGCTCGTTAGCATTTGCGGGCTCGGAATATATGGAATGGCTTGTTGATGGACGGAGCTGGGAAAAGCTTGTCGCGGGAGGATTGAAAATATGCTGCGAATCAACGACCACAGAGCGACGATGGAAGTTGTGTGGTCGCGAGGGGGAAGCGGGGCTGGACGTAATGGCGGAAATTTGGGAAGGAGGCGGAGAGTGTCCCTCGTCGCAGGTCGCGTCTGAGGAGGTAACGCTGCAGATTGATGCTGCGTCGGAGAATTCTGTGACCGAGGGGGATTTTGGAATTGGGTTGTGGGCGTTGTGAGCCTTGGACGTTAGAGACGTGGTGGAGAGCTCGGCTTGCTTCTTGTTGTACCATGTATTAGTGGAATTCATAAGCGTCATTGGTGGTGTGCTGGGGGCCAGCGTAAAGGTGAGTCCTTTCTGCAGGACGAAGGGTTGTTTGCTCGTAGTCTTCGGTACTGCTATAGGTTTCTCCAGAGCGAAAATGGAAGACTGTCTCTTCAATGCACTGTTGTCTGGGGTTCTACTCGTGCTGCCTTGACTGCCGTCTTCATGATGCTTGTTCCTCTGTTCGGAATCGACCATAACAAACTGGTCACAGTCTTGAGAGCGACGGCGGATGTACATGAAAACAGCAACCGTAATTACGGCCGCGACAATAAAGGCGCTGCCTGCTGCTATACCGGCAATTGCTGGAAGTGGTAGGTGATTCGAATGTGGGGCTGATGCTGACGAGCTAGAAGCAGGGACAGTGGCCTGCGTTGGTGTATTGGTTGCTGTCGGGGCCGACGGTGGAGAGCCGGTAGCAGTAACCACGGGGGCTGTCAGCAGCTGTGAGGCGTCAGAATCAGTGGGATAGCCCAGTGCCTGGCAGATGCTGTTATAATACAAAGCTGCGCTGGTCTGATCAGTTGCGGAGCATGCCCCCGAGGCTGCTAGGCACGTAGTGACTGAAGACTGGACACTCGACGCATGGAGGCATAAGCATCGAGAATCTGAGTGGTCGCAGGGAAGAGTGGATGTGGCTTCGGCCAGACACGACTCAGCACAGGGCGGATACGAGATCGAGGCTGTTGGAGAAGCGGGTACTGCCGACTGTATCGAGGTTGCCACCGCTGAAGAGTCAGTCATGTTGGAAGTAGTGAGTATTGAAATATAAACTATATATGCGGCTGTCCTCAAGTCGAGTATGAGTAAAAGCCTACAAGGCCGATGGTTGAGATGAAGAGCGATGTCGCAGAGGTTGCGAACTGGGGGCATATTGATATCAGATGGGCGACCTCGCTACAGTACAACATGACCGTTCGTTCGTCCACAGAACCCTGATCGCTGAGTTTCCCAAACTGGATGCGGCTTAGTATGAGAGCCCCAAAATTGCGTTTCGATGTTGGTCCGACGCGGTGATGTCAGAATGGACGCTCGTAGCGCAAAAGCAAAGCCATTTGTGGGGGAAAGCGCCCTGGATGTCTCCACAATGACTAAGTTAAGCAACGATACCCCAGTGCTTTGTTTTCCCAGGGCGCTTGGCACCCTGCAAATCCTCCGACAATGGGCCATGCAGCCGTTTCAGGTCAGTAGGCAATTTCCGGCTTGTAGATCATACTATGGCCCAACAGGCACAAGGATGTGACTGATCTTCAGAATGCCGTGACAAAGCAGTTATTTGCTCAGCTACCATTCCGGTACTACACTCTTTACTCTAGTACTCACCATAACATGAATTAAAATTCCAGCCTGGACCAAAGATCGACTTGTTAGAGTACCCTAGCATGGTAGGAGCGCCTCTCCAAGCACCCTATCTCGTTCCTGGCCATGGCCCCTGCCCACGGCCAGTTCTTCGCTGATGCTCACCTCGAGATTGGAACCATGGTGCCGACGGCTGCAACTATTGAACTGGCGTTGACGTTAGCCAGTGGTGATGCTACCGACCTTGATGGTCTCTTGGGATTTTATGCTCTGTCGAAAGACTGCTGAAGCAAGCCTTCCACCCTCTATCTGCCTCCCGGGCATAAGGAACAACAAGGACGACAAATAAGGGTACACGAAAGATGAATTGAATAATTAGCCTCTATAAACACCTCTATCCACACCACCATTATCTCTGCTCTCTCTCGAGTCCGGCCTTTTGCGCTGACAAAGCCTTCATCCTTCGCAGAAATCCTTCAGCCTCCACCCACTCCTTGAAAAAACATGCCTCTTAAGTTTCGATCCTCACGTCGTCCATACTATCGATCCAGCTCATTTAGCCCTCTCAAACTTGCGTGCGCGTCCTCCATGATGCATTTACTTGCAACAGCCACATCCGCGTGCAGACTCCTCGGACTCCATCCATCATACACCCCTTGGCTTGCTCCCTGAGAATCGGGATGCCGGCAAGTCTCCTCATACTGCCCGGCAAGTGTCATAAATTGCGATAGTCTCATCCTTGGTGTGCCTCAGGCCTCGGTGCGACAAAGGAGATCGTATTTAGCTGCAACTAGACGAAGGTGCGTCGCCGTCGGTGGATGTGCACTAGCCCGTGCCGCACCACTTGAGCTGATAAGACACTCTGGTGAGAGCTGTTACGAATGGTACAGCGAGAGAAGGATCTTGACCAGGAGATCCTCGCTTTCTCAAACCATGGGATACTGAGGATTTACTGTCATTATCCAGTAATTAAGCGACGACAGACTACGTTCTATTGCCACTCTATCCACAAATATGACTTCACGGTACTAAAGGGGGAAATTAAGTGGACGGCCTATAAATTTACGAAGAATGTGTACGACTTATGGATGCCCGATCACTTTCAACGGCTTTGTTCTGCCATTTACGAGCTGCCAGCGGGCCTGAGCTTTGAGCTCTCGCAACAGTCCGAACTGGACTTCCATGACACGGGACTCTTCCAAGAGATCTAAAGCTATGCTCTATCGCAGTCCAATACGGACTCAATATCTCTGTCGGGAGAGGACAGTCAAGCAACTGCGGCTGAAAATCGAGGTGCAACACCTGGTACTGGTACATCTTTATCACAAGCGCCCGGTCCGTTCAAGAAACCGAAGTAGAGGCCGACTGAGGACCGTTGACGATCAAATTACTGGAATCATTAATGTGGCCTTATTTGAGTGAAGGGCTCATTTTGTATTGCGCCTGGCTCTGAATTAATATAAATCTAGTGGATGAAGAAAGATCAATTTGATTGACACCTTCCTCTTTGGTCGGGGAATTTTTTCCGCCCAGGACTGCATAGTAAAATGACTAGCTTCATTCCTTCCGAGTGCTCTTACCCAAACACGTGCAGCGACTAAGATCATCTTGCGAGTACTGATAAAGACGAAGGGCTGGGTATATGCGCCTTTGTCCCTGCAGAATCGCGATTCTTCAGGTGCTTGGACCCTTCATGAAAACGAGTCTGTGGGGCTGGATTTTCTCTAGGACTACCGCTACATTCCCTGTGGGGTCGTGGGTGTAATACAGTGAAGAGTTAAATACACAAATGATGCATATTTGTCATATCTGAGCCAATAAAGCAAGAATTAATAAGTTGACTCAAATGAGAAGAGGACACTGCATGGCTTGTGAAACACTATTACTCTCATAAAAGAACTTCATCACATCTTTCTCCAGCGCAGTGTCTTTTGATCTCTTTCTATTCGACTCCCTTTCCAACTTACTATGGTACATTTCGTTTACAAGCAACTAATAAAAATGATTCAGGGGCTCAGCAGTGCGTTAGCTTGGGCCACCCCCCTCCTCCCCTCGAGTCTCGTCCTTTGTATGGTCTGTGCTCCCACGGCAAGAAGAGACCGCAAAGGGAGGCGAGCGAAGGCGAACATTAAGCTTTTCGCCTTGCCTTGCCATGATCTTTATTACTATACTGTACCCAGAGGCAAGAAACTCGGATATGGCGATGGAGTCGCCCTTTAAGGATCTCGGACCTCTTGACAAGATATTAATTATGAGAAACTTGCATGCGAAGGAATCAAGCCAAAGCCATGCCAGTGCAGACGAATGAAGAAAGCGGAGCTAGGCGACACGTGCGCGCGACCCGGATCCGAGATAAGCAGAAGCCGAAAGTCCAGAGCACAGGGCGCCGGCTACCAGGAGGGTTTGGGCCGGCATCCCAGGGTGCAAATGCTTATCTCCCAAGCTACTGGATGCATCAAATAATTGGACTGTGCAAGGCATGACCACCCCGCTCGGCTCCCATGACAGACTTCCTAACCGTGTGATGATGCACTTTGGCGACCTAACTCCAACTTAGCCTCGGCACTCCAAGCCCACTGGTTGGACTCGTGGCCTAGATCGTCCTCCCAGCCCCAGTCGCAAATCACCAACGCCATGGGAAGTGGGAGCCGACCTTAGCGTCTCCCTTCTTATCTCTTCCATCGCATGTACACCTACGCACCATTTATTCCGCCCGGCCGTCGTGCGGCCCCATGCTCTTTGCAAGTCGCTCACAGACGACGGCGTTCCATACTGGCTCTGGTAACACGACTCCGGTGAACGACTCTTCAGCTTTAGCCCATGAGCATCGGCGACGATACCTCCATGGACCCGTCACCCTCGTGCTCCTCCTACTGGCCATAGCACGCACCACACCATCCGAGATATCCAAAATATGATCGCGATATCCTTGAAAGCCTTTGCTATCCAAATCTGACCCGACGAGCAACAAGAATGGACCTGCTAACGGTACGATCGATATATTCAGACGAGTCTCCCGCCTTCCAGTCTCGCAATGACATCAACCCAACCTTCCTTGTGTCGTGGTGGTGCACCATTTTCTCCGTCACCATCATTCTTATCCGGTTATTTGGTAGATGGATCCGCACGGAGAAGCTCTTCTTGGAGGACAAGATCATGTTCTGGAGCATGGTGCCTCTGCTGATTCGGATGGGGATCGTCCATGTCGTTCTGATATTCGGCACCAACAACACCGCCACCAAAGATTTTACTCACGACGAGATTCTGCGTCGTGAGATCGGTAGCAGACTTGTCCTGGCTGCGCGAATCTTCTACGCCGCCTTCATCTGGATTGCCAAACTGACCGTTCTCGAGTTTCTGAAAAGAACGATTGGGGCATCGTGGGCTAGGTCGTACGAGATTGGGCTGAGGCTAATTTACGCCTTCCTTGGGCTCACATTCGTTGCAGTGATCATTAGCACTCTGTCAGAATGCCAGCCGTTCAGCCACTACTGGCAGGTGGTCCCTGATCCGGGGCCACACTGCCGACAAGGCCTTGTCCAGCTCATCACGATGGGAGTATGCGACATCGTCAGCGACATTGTCCTGATTGCCTTCCCTATTCCCGTCGTCATAGTGTCAAGGTCAATGACCACACTCAAGAAATTGTCCTTGGTCTGCCTGTTCCTGCTCTCGATTATCCTTATCGCTATCACCTCATACCGAGTACCGTCCACCATCCACAGACGATCCTCTCAACCCTATCGCTCACTCATCGCATCATTAGAAATTCTAGCAGCCACTTGCGTTGCAAACGTAGTCATCATCGGCTCCTTTATCCGCGACAAAGGCGTCAAGAAGGCCAAATTCAGAGCAAACTCAATCGCCGAGGATGAGGCCCTGTCGAGAGCTGTTACTCGTTCCAAATCAATCGCCCTCAATCACTGGGGTTCGGATGAAGACCTCTTCCGCGATGTGGGCCTCGCTGTGCCAGCGACGCTGCGCCGCGGCCATCACGAGGCTGCTATACCCCGCCCAGCCCCGATGGCGCCGCCCGGTCAGCAGGACGCAAGTAATGAAGGATGGACTGATTCCGAAGGGGGCGCCGCTTGGAACTTCCATGGCGACTCTCACTCGCGCGCACGACCCCGGCGGAGGAATCCCGACAGCTCAATCTCGAGCTCGTCAACGAACATCAAATTGCGCGATTTGAAAGAACAGCTGGATGATCCTGTCGCCCCGGAAGGGCGCCTTGACCCAAAAGACCGGCAGATGTCATTTTTCGATGTCGGAGGACTCGTTGACAAACCTTCAGCTTCACCGACGACCAATTCTCGCGAATCCTCAATTCGCGAGGTACCTGTCTCGAACGGCCGTGCCGGGACTGGGTCGAAGGCGTTCTTGGCAGATATCGGAGCGTCGCTTTCGGGGCATCGAGAGGAAGACGAGGCAGATGCGGGTAAAAGTCAAAGCTACTCCGCCGGGAGAACTTCCCAGAGGACAAGATTCGATCCCAGCTCTCGTCTAAGCAAGATAACCGAGACAGCACCTCTACGGAATTTAATAGCCACATCGACGAATAAGGCGGCAAGCAAGGCTGCAATGCCCGATGCATTGAGTTTATCCGATGCGGGCGGGCTGCTCAGGCCTTGACGATTGCGACCCTTGATAACGACGATTGACGAATGATCAGGATCTTGTGCCTAGTGGATCGATTCACAACCAGGAGACTACCGTATTTGATTTTCCTTCACTTTTAGCGATGGCGCTGGAATCAGGGTTTAATGGACTGTTTTTGCAAGTTCCAAGTAACTTGCCACCTGTGATATCCCGGCCAGGAGACAACGTTGATCGTTGGTGATATGTTCCAAGGCAGGCGGAGGAGTTTGACTGAAGCGTCGGTGCCAGGTTATCTTGAGTACATACATATGTGAGCATGGCCTTAACTATTTTGGCCTTGTCTAGGGAGCACAGATACCTCTTATGTACGAATACTAGTATGTTGCCTTTGTGATCTTGTCTAGTGTTGCCCTCTGTTCGAGCCCTACAGTACAATACACATCGATAGATAAGCAACTAATAAGTGAGCTCCATGTCTCTAAAGCATGGATGTGGAATCTACATGGGCCATCTTCGTATGGAATGCAATCTTCCACCAAGTCTTAGAAACACGAATTCTGGACACGCTGTCTGCTCGCTTTCTTGCCGACAAGTTTTAGTCGGTAACTTATTATTAGCACTGTGCGCTTAGGCTTGGCGCATTGGCGCCAAGATGACACGTCTTGTGTTGGAGCGTGTAATGCTGATACACCCTCGCTACCGAATCGCTTATAATGATTACAGGCAGTTATTAGTGGACTTTCAGCAATGAGTCAAGAGCATTCAAGCCTTTAGGACCTGCTGTATTGCTCTTCCCATCAATCCTACTGCCAAACAACACCTCTCCTTTCCCTCCACAACCCCTTTCACCACCTTCCGCGATGCTCCCTTTCATTGGCCCCGCCCTGGCCAACCCCAGGCAATCTCTCCAGCAAATGCTCAACTTTGGCCTTGTTCTGTCCTCCGCATTCATGATGTGGAAGACTCTGTCAGTCATCGCCGACTCCCCGTCGCCCATCGTGGTGGTGTTGTCTGGGTCGATGGAGCCGGCCTTCCAGCGAGGAGACCTCCTCTTTCTCTGGAACCGCGACCGGGACGCTCAAGTTGGCGAGATTGTGGTGTACAACGTCAAGGGTAAGGACATCCCGATCGTGCATCGGGTGGTACGCAGCTACGCCAACGGAGACGTGGATACGGTCCAGGTGGATGCGACTGGCAAGACACGTCATCGGAGCGCGAGTGCGAGTGCGAGAGGCAGCGGAAAGAAGCTACTAACCAAGGGCGACAACAATGTGGCGGACGATACGGAATTGTATGCCAGAGGGCAGAGCTATCTGGATCGAGACGAGGACATCATTGGCAGTGTTAGAGGATATGTGCCGACCGTGGGCTATGTGACGATTATGCTAAGCGAGCACCCTTGGCTGAAGCAGGTCATGCTGGCTCTGATGGGGCTGACGGTCATCTTGCAGAGGGAGTGATACACAGTTGATATCACAGTTGATACCACAGTTCTGATAGAGAAAAAGAAACGGTCCGACAAGCAGTCAGCTAGAAAGGCCCCTACAGGAGAAGCCGAACGGCACATGACCTATCTGCTGCCAGCCACGGAGAGTGCATCTCCGTCATAATAGTTCGACACAGTATGGCGACAGTTGTGCCTCCAGCCGTTAGGCCCAGAGCCAGCGTAGGTAGTGTTAAGTTAGAAGACCCGTCATGACGTAATCAGCCCCAATACGTGTAAATGACCAAAGTTAAAGGCACGTGTTTTGGGTACAGCTGAGTTGACCGGGGCCATGAACAGCCTAAACGAGCGGTCGAATCATCTTCACCCAGGGCCGATTTTGGCTGGAGAATGGTCTCCACGTGCTCCCATTCTAGATCGTACTGTCACAAGCCACATCAAGCCAGGTCAGCCCAAGGCTAGGCGCATGGCCCGTGGGGGGCCTCTCAGCTTTCGCTATCGCGTCGTCTCATGTTGTGCCAAAACATCTTGTGTTGCAGAACTCAAGACCAAATTCGTATTCTTGAGGAACACCGAAAGGGTTGGCCTGGTCTTGGTCTTATCCCCACCAACAGGGCGTAGACCTCGGCGTCTCTTGATTTCAGCGACTTCACAATCAATTCATTTCGCGCAGAGACGAGAGCTTCTACCGTCTAAGGCCTTTTCGAACTGACTGAGGATATTACAACAAATAACTGTGTGACTAGTCCTTCCGAGTCAACCATCTCAGCCGCGCTGTGATCGATTCTATGTCAAGCTGACTAACTAGTGGGTTGGGAAAAGGTAGCCACAAGTCATGCACTCAATGAACAGGTCACTGTGGCGTGTCTGGACCTTCATGGCATAATACTGCCATCATCAACTTTCAACCAGGCCAGTAACTGGCCATGATGGAGGGGGAGGAGTACCTACCTCTTGCTCCTCGAGATAACTCGTCTAGTGTGAATGTTGGGGCAGGCCTGCTGGGGAGCAACCACGGACAGGGCCTGGCGATAAACATGCCAGACGAATCGCTGACTCGACCGCAAGGCCATTGGCGGCGAAATAACTCGATTGTAGAGGGTGAGAGTCTTTCTTTAGAGCCTCGACGCGATGTCGGTGCCAATCAAACGCACCCTTATGGCCGGACACCACGCTCGGCAGCGCTGGCACCTTCTGCCGGCTCGGCTGTCACTTCACTCATGCACCGTATGACGACGCTGCGGTCGCCCATCACCAAGACCAAGTTCAGAACTGTGCGGCGCCAACATGGTGGGCATTATGCGACACTGGGCGAGGGCGCTGACGGCGAACAATATCCTGTTGATATATCCTCTCTGGCCGGTCTGGGTTACGAGCTTCATGATATGTCAGCGCCTTTCCACGCATCGAGCAGCAGTCAGCCCCTGGATAGCGAGCCCACGGAGTATATCGGATCTCGGGCTGAACCGACTAAGCCCAGCTTTCAGTCCTTTGTCAACAAGCGAAAGTCGGTAGGCGCCGGCTTGAATTCCATAGGCGCCGAGATCAAACCGGCTCTGGGGAAAATGCCGTCTCAACGACAATCCTCTCGCAATGCACCCGAGGACAATGTCAGGAGAAGCAAGACAGTGCACGACATCGGTCGGAGCCTGGCCCGTGAAACGAATCAAATTGTCGTGGTGGAAAATGCCGTCGACCTGAGTTCACTTGAAGGCGCACTTCCAGTCACCGGCCGAGCGAGTCGAACGTTCTCCGGCATGACCCTGGCGGATGGCGGGCAGCAAGAGACACAGAGCTACTTCTTCCCCGATGACCCGGATGTGCCGAATTGGAAGCCGTTTTCTCTGAAGACGTGGTATATTTTAATATTGATGATCCTGGCCTTTGCCTTGGCAGCCATCCAAGAATCTCTCTTTCAACTATCGGCCAGGAGACACCATGCCGGACGTGGAGGCGGCCTGCTGTCGTTCAACAGTGTCTCGGACGTTGCAGTAGGACCATTCTTTGCATGGAAATGTAAGTTTTTTTTTGTTGTTGCGTTTTTTTGCCCTCTTCTTCTTTTAGCTGACACCTGCGCAGATCTGCCAACGATGGTTACCATTGTGTATGCGGTGCTGTTCTCCATCATGGACTTTGACATCCGACGACTGGAGCCGTTCTACCAGCTCTCGCAGCCTTGTGGAGCCAGCGCATCGGCGAGTTTGAACCTGGACCACCTGACCATGTTCCAGTACTTCATCCCATTCAGAGCCATGCAGCTGCGACAGTGGGCCGTCTTCTTCTCCTCCATCGGCAACATTATCGCGTCGATGGCAGCTCCAGCCCTGCAGAACCCGGCCTTGCAGTTCGGCACTAACAAACATTGCGAGAACCAAGACCCGGTCAAGCAGGCGCAAAATTGCGTAGACCTGCACGAAGACCAGTTCTACGTGTACGTGCCGTCGGTATGGTCACGGTGCGTGACGGCGGCCTACATCGTAGTCGGGCTGATCCTCATCGTGCTGCTGATCCAACTGCGGCGCAAATCCGGCCTGCTAAGTGACCCCAAGGGCATTGCGGGCATCGCGTCCATGGCGACCAAGTCGCACATCCTACGCGACTTTAAGGGGCTCGACCAAGCCGACCATGCCACGATCCACCGGCGGCTCGCGCACCGGCACTTCGTGCTCTACAAATCATCGCTCTGGCAGGGCGAATGGCGCGTCGAAACCGACGACCTCCAGGGCAGCGACAACAAGCTCAAAAGCCCCCACCCGATGATGCTGCGCAAGACCTACGGCATCCCTTTTGTCGGCTTCATGCTCTTCGGTATGGTTACAATCCCGCTCATCAGCCTGACCCCGGCACGCGTGGTGCCCAACACCGTGCCCTGGCTACCCGTGCTGCTGGCCACGCTGCTCAAACTCCTCTTCACCACGTTCGAATCGGACGTGCGCCTGATGGAGCCCTTCTACATCCTGTCCAAGGGCAACGCGCCGCCGCACCACAGCCTGACACTCGACTACCAAGCTACCGTGTACGGCTGGATGCCGATCAAGGCGCTTCTCAACGGGCACCTGCTAGTCGCGCTCGTCGGCCTGGCCTCGGTCACGCTCGACATTCTCACTGTCACGGTGGGCTCCTTCTCGGTCGACAGCGTCGACTTCCTGCACCGCACCGCGCGACTGCCCTCAGGCGAAGAACGCTCCAGCCAAGACGAAACCTTCGTCTCCTTCTGGGTCTCGCTCGTGCTGTCCATCACCGTGCTTGTCTTCGTCATCGCCGTCACTGTGCTGGTCTACGCGCGCCGCAGCCACCCGTTCCTGCCGCGCGAACCCTCCACCATCGCCAGCGTGCTCGCCTTCATCTACGCCTCCAACATGCTGACCGACTTCATCGACACCGAGTGTCTGAACAGCAGGCAGATGGAAGCGCGGCTGAAGGCCCTGGGCAAGCGATATGGCCTGGGCTGGTTCAGGGGTCGCGATGGCGAGATCCACTGCGCCATCGACGAGGAGCCTATGAAGAGTAGGTATGTCCATGGCAAGCCGTATACCAAGGCGCAGGCCGGCCCCGCGCATGCAGATGAGCCGTCTTATTATGCAGGCTACTCTTCCTCTTCGGCAGGATAATAGTACAGTTAAACACTGGTGGGATTTTCTCTCTCTCTTCTTTAAGAGAGAGTTTGGTTTGGATGAGTAGTAGTTCCTGGTATAGACGCACAGACAAATGGATATATAATAATATGGATCTATGGATACACACAGATGAGCGAATGATTAAATAAATGTGGATGACTGTTGATTTTTTTTGGATCACTCTATAGGCGTAGCTTATCTACGGGCCATTGCGTTTTCTAGTATGCGGTGCCAATGGCACCTCTGTTGTCTTCCGCCACCGCGCGGGCCATGACGCCTGCGAATCGGCCGACCATGTCGGCGTCCTGCTTGGCTGTCTCCACAGCGAGAAGAACCTTTTTAATGCCAACGCCGACGGTCTCAGAGCCGGTGATTTGTTTGATTTCGGCAATGGCGCGCTGGATGTCAGAGGGGCCTGCCTTGAAGGCGGCCGTGTCGTTCATGACGTGGGCCAGCTCGTCATAGGAGCGCACGTTAGCGACGGGGATGTCGGCGTTGAAGTCGTTCCAGATGTCGAGCTGTTGCAGCACGGTGCGCTGAGTCGTGGTAGCAAGGATCAGGAGCCGGCGGTCCTTGGGCGGCTGTTTGCGCAGCAGCGTCACAAGCGTCTGCAGGATCGGGTTAGAGAAGCGCGGGCCAATGGGCACCCACTCGACGATGCGCTCGATCGAATCCATTACAACCACCGACAGCGGCGACTTGTACGCATCCATGAAGATTTTGGTCAGGTGGTTGATCTTGAGAGCTTCGGAGAAGCCGACCATGTCTTCGGGTGAGACGAGTTTGATAAATGGGTAGCCGCTGTCGATGGCGATCTTGGCCGCAAGAGCGGTCTTGCCGCTGCCGGCAGGCCCATGCAGGCAGACGCTGAAGAGCGGCGTCGAGTCTGGTTTGCGGACCTGCTCAACAAAGAGCCTGCCTTCGGCGAGGACATCGTTGATGTAGCTGGAGAAGTGGATGATGCCCCCGTGCAGGCAGTTAGATAGCTCTGCTTCCGACACACCAAAGGCCGGCTTGACTTCTTCCAGCGCACGTTGGAAATCCGAGCGGTTGACCTTCATGCTGGCCACGTCGTCCGAAACGCCAGCCATGGTGCCGACCTTGACGTGCCGGTTGAAGGCGAACGAGGTGGCAGATTTAACCAGACCGCCAATCTCGGCGCCAGAGAAGTTCTTGGTGGCGCGGGCCAGTTCGACGAGGTCAACATCGCGGTCCATGACATTGTTGGCGCGCATTTTGGCCGTGTGAATCTTGAGGATCTGCTGGCGGCCGTGCTCGTCGGGTAGCGAGATTTCCATGTGGACCTCCAGACGGCCCGGACGCAGCAGGGCGTCATCGATCATGTCCATGCGATTGGTCATGCCGATGAGAAGGATGTTGTTAAGTTGGTCGACGCCGTCGAGCTTGCTCAGCAGCTGGTTAACGACAGAGTCGCCGACACCGGTGCCGCCGGCGGAGCCGCTGCCACGCTGCTTGCACACGGCATCGAGTTCGTCGAAGATGATGATGTGCAGGCCGGATTCGTCGCCCTTCTGCTTGTACTCCTTCTCGGCATCGGCGAACAGTTTGCGGATGTTCTCCTCACTCTGGCCGACGTACTTGTTGAGCACTTCGGGTCCGTTGATCACCTTGGGCTCGCGAGCGTTGAGCATCTTACCAATTTGGCGCGCAATCAGCGTCTTGCCCGTCCCGGGCGGGCCGTAGAGCAGAATGCCCTTGACATGTTGGATGCCAAGCTTCTCAACCAGGCCTGGCGGGACTAGAGTGGTCTTGTTAGCAGGCCCGTCATCACTTGGCGCTCACAAACTTACAGATGCGTGAGGCAAAGGCACGGCGGAAGATGGTGCTGAATTCGGCGTCCAGGCCGCCAATGCCCATGTCCTCGAACTTGAAGTCGGGCGCGATGATGGCGTTGGTTGCTGGTCGGCGGCTGGATGCTTTCAGATTCAGAGGCGTCCGGGCGTCCTTGAAGAAGTTCATTTGGGTATGGGGGGTCATGATGCCACGCGAGGCAGGGTCAGACGACGGCGGTGCCGAAGCCGCCTTTTCGCTGAGATCCATCAGTTGCACCGTCTTGACGGCAAGAGTCAGCGGCACGCTGCGGCTGTCCATGAGGAAGCGCTGGCCCGGCGCAAAGACCTGGTTCTGGAAGACCTTGACTACCTCCTTGGTGAGCTCATCCTGGTCGTAGGGGGCCTCGACCGTCTTGCTCTTGCTGGCAAAACCAATCTCAATGTCGACCGAGCCCAGATAGGCCTGGCTGCCCTGGGCAAAGATGTCGAAGAGCTCGACCTGCAGCGTGTCGGTCAGCGCCACCGCCATCCACGTTCGCTGCTCGGACGAGAGGCCTATGGCGCCTGGGGCAATGGCGCCTGTAGCACGTGCCGAGACGACAAATTGGCCATTGATAATGAGTTGGATGTCATCGTTGCTAGGGAACTCTTGACTTGACACGGCCACCAGGTTCCGGAAGGTGAACGAGTTGTCGGGGCTCTTGACCGGTGTCAGCCGCCACACTTGCCCTTGCCCGCCCCCGTGACTGCCGGCCCCGCGACTGCCGCCTCCGCCTCTCTGGTGTCCGCCGGGCCGCTGCGGCGTTCTTGGCGCCAGCGGTTGTGTGTGGTTTTGGGTGTGAGGATAGGAGGGTGCTGGCGAACGGTCAGAGGAATCGAAACCATAGCCATAGCCATTATTCGCTGGCGGGGCGCTGTAGTTGGAGTAGCCTGCTGGCTGTCGAGGGACAGGCCCGTCTCGCGGTGGCTGGGATGGGCTCTGATCTCTGCCGCCAAAGAGGCCGCCGCCGAAGCGAGACATGGTATGTGTGCGTGTGTGCGTGTGTGCGTGTGCTCTTATGGGTGTCTACTGTGACACTGATGACTTTTGGTACGCCTAAAACATCGATGCTATTAAGTGATAACAGGCTGAAACGAGAATATGAAACGAAAAGCCGGCAAGAAGACAGATTGCAAGGAGCTAAGTGAGGCAGCTAATTATGAAAAGATTGTCATCTGCTATAGTCGCTGATGTTGCTTGGTCGCTCGCCAGCCCAGTTGATGATGTTGGAGATTTATTATTATTAGGCGGGCGGCTGACACCCGCATTCAGGCTCTACTAATCAGATTATGGTACTTGCGGGATGGCTATGATGGCGTAGAAACCTGCACCTTGTGGAGCGCAATTGTCTTGGCGAAGAAAGAATAATGTCTTGATGCTCTATACCCTATGAACATGACCACTAAATACTCCTACCCCGAACTTCGTCTTGAATGCCATCCGGATTTGGCAACATAGCATAGTGTCTTGACCTGTTCGTTACCCCAGTCATCCTCAGCCATACCTTCTTCACCCGCTCCCCTCTTTGCGTTCTCGTCTTCATCTTTGTCTTCGTCGTCCTCACCGATTGCATAGGCCTAACTTTTCTTTTCATTGTATGCCACGTATACCAAAGCGAGCAGTCGACTCGCGGTGTATGGGATGATCAGGATCGAGAAAGAGACCTGTAACCGCTATCGGCTGTCAAGCAAACTTGCAGTGTCTATGACCCAGTAATGATAGAGGTCTAAGGACACGTCCTCAACATTGGTCGCCCAGTTTTCTTGAGTCGAGAGATCCAAGTTGTAAAATTGGGTAAGACCTTTGTTAGTGTTCTGCCCCTTGTTAACAGAGTCTTCCATCGTCCATCAGGATGGCGACGGGGTACCGACGTCGTTGATATGCCCTGCAATCTTTGCATGGAGGCTATGCCCAACCCCTCGTTGATAACACATTTTCCAGACGCTCCAATATTTCGTGAAGTGTACTCTATTTCCGCACACCGTACTGTTTAAGTATCCACTTAAGGGACGCCCTCTTTTGTGCAATCCACGAGAAAAGATAGCAGGTCTTCATCTACTAGTACACTGAATCTACATGTTTATCTGAACATTATCTCAAGAGCTTAGGCCGATTACTCGACGCGACAGAACATCCAAACAGGATCAGTTGATCAGCTATTCTTTGTGGTAATTTGACGTACACACTAAGACATGTCGGCAATATTCGTATGTTTATTGGGTCGTCGGGTATAGGATCGGTGGCTCTTGGAAGCTGATTGAGATATTGGGCCATGTTGATGAAGGTGGAGGACTCCTCTTGTTCTTAAGGAGGCCTCCTTACTGACCGCACTGGCCGGGTTCGATGTAGTTTCTGGTTTTGCTTCTTATTTTTGTACATCTTCCACGCGATCCAAGTGCCGATGATGGTTGCAATGGTTCCTGGAATGGCAACGGCAAGCCCCACGATGCCGGCAGTGTCAAATCCTCCGCGCACGTGACCGTGAGTCTGGCTATTACTGGCTGACGTAGCGAACAAACTGGTTGGCGTCGTCAAACTTGTGCCTGGTGTACTTGCAGGAATTGGAGAGGAAGTGAAGTCCGAGCTAGTGGTTACGCCCTCGGTGGTTGATGTTTGCGTTGTGCTCTCGGTGCTCGATGTTTGCGATACGGCCTCAGTGCTAGATGTTTGCGTTGCGCTCGAAGCAAGGGTCGATGTGCTCGGCGCCCAGATGATCGATAGGTTAGTGGGTGCCGGCGCCTGAAATGTCTCGCCTGTGAGTTGCGTGCAGTCATCAGAGAGGCAACAGTGCCAAAGCTGGTCGTCCGTGCGATAGACGACATTGAGTTGGTTCCCATCCGCTCGGTTTTCTGGCGCATAGAATCAGTTCATGGTCGGGTAGCTATTGGGGAATGAAGGAATCTGCAGCAGGTCGGCTCACGACAGTATCTAGGACATATCGGGGACTGGTATTGCGAATCTGTACAAGGGCTCAGATAGTATGTTGCTAGGTTGTATGGATTATAGCACAGATGGTTAGAAAGACAGGTGTTGTTGTCCCTGACATCGCAACAATTAACGATAGGTGCTCTCGCTGTAACTTGTGTGCAGAAGCATCAAGAAATTCATGTCGCTGATCTGCCTATCTTTTGGACGCAACAAAATGTGAAGAGGAAGTTGAAAAAGTCGTTCAGCCTCGTGTGCATTTTACCTGGCTTGGTACTCTTAGTATGACTCCAGGAAAAGGGTGGATCAGTAGCGCCAATCATAGCTTTCTATAGGGAGCTTGTCGTAAAGTGGGTCCAATCACGTTCAGCAACAATCTAGTAACAATTATCCTCACTTGTTGGCTATTTTGTGTACGAATTGTATGGTGATTGTCCTCCTGTGTGTTCTCTGATGATTACGGATCCTGGGCTGCCGTGCCCTTTTTGACTTTTCTCACCCCGCCCTAAGCCTATATCGGCCAGTGCTCATTCGCACCTCAGTCTGCTGACAATCTCGACCCCTTGGGGTCACGTGGTACGCGACAGAGCTCTGCTTTGACGAGAAGGGGAAAAGCTGTATATCATTGGCGCTACGGCGCTAGGCATTCGGCCCCCATGACTACACGACTGGGAGTTATAAGGTGAGACATCAGCCTCTTCCCAAATGGGGTGAACTCGATGTTTTTACGATACACTGCAGGATATGATAACCAGTCCTAAGTAGGTACTCTCCCATCGATTCTCCTCTTAGAGATAATAATAGACTATTAGAAACAGAGGTACCTACTGTGGATAATTTTATCTTATCCTCTAATTCCAGATCTTAATAAATCTTTTCACTCATCTTGTCTAAGTTAGATTCTTTCTTTCTCTTTAGAAGACAAGTTAGCCGATTTCAACCTGCTGGGCCTCTCCACCGTTAACTCCTTAGGTACACCTGGCACACTATACACTTCGACCTTCTGCATACGGATAGCGGTCGCCCAGGGCTCAGCCTTATCCACCTTCTTCGTCGGCCCAACGCGTGGGCCGACCGATATCTCCACGTAGGCCCGCGCTTGTCTTGTTCCCTGGAGCGGCGATGAACGCAGGGTCGCCACGCCGGCATTGAAGTCCAGCGCTATGCCAGACGAGCAGGTGGAGCTGTCAGGACCAGTGGCTGTGTGTCCAAACAAAATCTCGCCGTCGTTGGCGGTGCTGACGATGTCTATATACTTCATCTGGTCGGTACCGTACCACAAGGCGCGCGGTTGCGGCGCCAGTTCCAGCAGGAGATGCGCGTCGCCGACAAGGAAGTCGTCGATCTTGCCCGTCTTGTACATGCACCAGAGTGGCGAGGAGGTGATGATGGCGAACATGGCAGGTTGGCCGCCTTTAGCATTTCGAATGCTGCTCCGTGTTGCAGGTCTGAAGCCTTGAGAGGCGGTTGTGGTACCGTAGATCACGGTAACTTTAGAACCAAACGGCCAAGTGAGCGCTCTGAGCACTTTATCACAATAAAGGCCAGATTCGGAGTCGATCGAACATTCCTTCGTGCTCTGCCTGCGTCTTCGACGATCAAAAAAATTCTGTTCGAAAGGGTCGAGGAAGTCGAGCGTCTGTAGGATGACAGATGGTGGATCTTGCTGGGAAGAAAGGGACGCTGGTAGGTTGGTCTTTTGGATGGAGAAGAGAGCGCGCCACAGTATGGTGATTTCTTGATCGAACGACCAAAATGGCCAGCTCGTGGAAAAGTGCTAGACAACCAATGTTAGTATCATTTCTGCCCAAAATGGAGGGTAAACTTGCAAATATTTCCGAAAAGGTAAAATAATCTTCGAACCGAACTGTTGTACTCTCATGAATGCCACCGGCGTTGAGAATCGCTTTTGCTGCTGCCATCTGAGCAACCCTGTCGCCACCCGATTGCACACTGGGCCAGGATTTGTCGTCCGTAGCGCCGTTTGTAGTGTCTCCCTTGGTAACTTGCATGATGGCGCCTAGCAGAGCCAGCATATCTTGGTAGGGAATCATGAAATCACGGGTCCTGGCTTGAGCTCTGGTCGACTCGCCGATCAGCTTCTGTACCCTCGGCCGAATCTCTCCCGACGGAGGAATTATGAAGCGCACCGGGAGTGGAAGTTGCGTGGCGGCTACTCTGGCGATTTCATCAAGCATGTCTGGTGGATACCAGTCATAGTTATCTGTCGTCGGTGCTGCTGCCACCTCCATCGCTCCACCACTAGACGGAATCGAGAAGCTGACGAACCGGCGCCAGCAACAATCCTTTCTCGATTCAAATATGCGTGAGTGCCCGTAGAGCGATAGTACTGCCCTATTCCAGCCAATGTTGTGCACAGCGTCGGTGGCCAGGAGCGCAATGGCCTGGGTCCAGCCGTCGAGCTCGATCCGGTATTCTTCTGGTTTAGACAATGTGTCTGTGAAGGGATATGTGGCGTTATAGCAGAAGCATCGCCAGAGAACACGTGTTAAGTGGGCTCCTGCATCACTGTTCCCCTCTTGTAAACGACTGGAGATGAAGGCTGCAAACTGCTTTTCTGTCCAAACTGTACACAGAGTTCTGTGAGCCACCGATTCCCACAAACTCTACCGAACGTAGCAGGGAAGCAATGCTGGAGAAAGTCAATAGTTATAAGGTCCACCACTCACCTTTGCTGCCAGCTTGGCCATCACTCATCGCAAAGCTGTCGAATATGCGACGGATCGTATTCTGCTTCCTAGAGGCCTCGCGGAGCTCTTCCACGAAGCCTTGGCGATTCCCATCGAGCAACTCAGACCTAAGCTGGGACTGCAAAGACTCTGTATTTCAAGGGAAGAACATTAGCATGTCTCTTCAGTTTTCCTATCCACACACCCGGATCCTCTGGATTCGCGTGGCGATCACAGGTACACCAAACTCAACCGCTAAATGGAGAATATAGCAATAGACAAATGAGAAGAAAAAGGGCTAAAGTTTGCCACCCACCTCTCGTCAGCCCTTCGTAGTATTTGTCCATCTTATACTTCAGGTGCCGCATCCTATGCTCATCGCTGAATGGAGCTAGTAGTGCATCAAGTATAGCACTGGGAGAACTGAGAGCGCTGAAGACGCCACCCAGCACCTCAATGAGCATAATGCTGAGTCCAAACAGGAGGCCTTTCACACTCCAAAGAAGCCTTCTGGACATGGTTTGATGAGGATAATCAGGAAAGAGGGCATGGGATAAATGTTGAACTAGGCCACAATATCGATTGGTTCTTGTCAGTCTGACACCAGGGTTCTGTCCAAATTCAGACCCAACCAGAAAGACATAAAGCCTTTAATTGTGACTTGTAGCAAACCACACCAAATCAACTACAGACTCAACACCAACATAATAGCCAGCACCACCAAGTACCAGAACAGTCCTTATCCCTTATGTGCTGAATGTATTATGCTCTGAGGCCTCACCAACTCAAATTGGTTTGGGTTTTAAGCCCTCAATGAGGACATTTCACCCATCATTTTGTGAGTCACCATAACAAAATAGAAGATTAGGCTGAAGATCATAGAAAGAGTAAGAGTAGAGAGAAAAGGATAGATAGTGAAAAGTAGCAACGGAAGTGTGCCCTTATAGACTGACATTCAAGAGATGCGGCAGATTGGCACACTGTCAGCGGATCACGTGGGAGCTAACATACACTGACTTAACTCTGCTACTATCTCTTGTTTCAGCCATTCCTCTGCATCTGCTCGGCAAAAAATCATGGAACGTCTACAACGCCGACAACATTGCCCGTGTGTGCGCGGCGTGATAAAGCAGCCGCGCGACATGACCGCCCCGGCTGATCACTCCGCCCCCAGTGGTCTAGGCGGAGACGTGTAGGGCAACGAGGATACTGGCCGGCGAGCCCGTGATCAAAAGCGCCTCAATGCCAATAACCCAGTGGCCGCAATGAAGAAAGGCATTGCACAGCTTCGTCGTGCTGACGAACATAGAAAGGCGTAGCGGGAGCAGAGAGAGCGAGACTTGGCCAGAGTCGAGCCACTTGATGACCTGGATCTGGATGCTGCGCCCGCTACCACAGAAGAGGATGGCGACAGCATGTCTTCTCAGCGGAAAGAGCAGCATGGTCAGCGTGGCCATCACCATCACCATCACCATCACCATCACCATCACCATCACCATCATCACCGCCACCGTCACCGCCATCGTCGCCACCATTCGAGGTCAGTTAGCCCTCAGCCAGAGAAGAAGCGACGGGAGACGGAGCGTCTCGGCTCTCGGAACAGGTAGCGGAGGCAGGAGCAGTCGAGGCAAGAACAGTGCAATGATAAGGCAATTCAGACCAAGTTACTCCCATCATCGTTGTCCTTGCCGTCTTCTCTCTTCTCCACAATCTGCCCTTTCACCCTCTGTTTCATTTACATCGTCTGGCTCAAACCATAGGACTTAGCACTAACGCTCTCTCCACCACGACTAACCATGAGCTCACCTCCCGGGGGCTCTAGCTCGGCCCATTTTGGGAGCATCTTCCGCCATGGCAAGAAGAAACGCCCAGTTCTCGACCCCTCTTCTAGCCCCATATTAAGCTCGCGTCACCACAGTGGCATCTTTGGCAAATTATTCCTTCGCCAGCAAAATACGAAGACCAACGACGAGCAAGCACCTCTCCTCGCCGACACTGAGGAGCGCCAGGAAACACCCGAACCGCTGCGACCACAGTCAAAGCCGGGTCTAACACCATCATTTGGAACTGTCCTACAGGCTATAGAGGCTTCTCGCAAGGTAGTTCAGGCTACTCAGGCAGTGTCTAACTTGGTGCAGAGTCAAAGCCAAACAGCGGCCAGGGCCGCCAAGGCAACTGGTCGACATGTCAAGAAGCACAAGCACAAATACATTAGCGGCATCATTGCCGTCGCAGCAATTACCACAATCGGTCTTGGAGTCGCCTACGGGGTCCATGTTTGGCGGAAATCCAAGTTAGCCATCTGCAACTCTGCTCTCTGCATTCTAGCCGTCAAGGCCATCCTCGGAAATCTGCACCCGGATGTCGCTTCCATGCTCAGCCCTCATCATGTCCACTCCCAGTCGTCCTTCCCCATCGATCCTTGCACCAACTTTGACCAGTTTGTTTGCGGCGGCTTTGGCCAGCATCACCAATTCAGGTCCGACCAGAACTACATTTCTACGGGTAAGCCGCCATTGCCCTCTCAATCGCACTTTCTAACCCCCCCAACGGCTCGGTCATGGCCGATAATGTCGACGCCGTCTTGAGGCAGGTTCTCGAAAAGCCGCTGGAGAAGATGGCAGACCCTGAGAAACACCTGTTCTCACTGGCTCAAGACGCCTATGAGGCTTGCATGGATGAAATCACTCTCCAAAAAATTGGCCTGGACGCTCTAACCGACCTCGTCGACGGCATCAAAACCCGCCTCCCCATTTATTCGAGTCCTCTCCGTCTCAGCCATGGATATAATTTGCAGGATTCCGTCTTCAGTCGCTCGCAGGTGACTCCAGTCCTGACTGACGTTATAATTCAGTCAATCCTGAATGGGGCTTCGGCCTTCATTGATTTCCACGTTGGCGTAAGTTTTGCATAATCCCTTCCTTGGACCCTGCTGACGCTCCTTCTCGGCTCATGACGAGGCTCCCAGTTACCAAGTCCTGTTTGCTTCACCCGTTCGGAATATTGGCCTTCCATATCCAGATCTTTACGATCAGGAAGACTCCGACCTAATGGCCGCCTACCGCCAAGCTGTCAAACAGTCTCTGGCCAATTTTTATAACCACCCTCCCAACACCACAACCGTCTGGCATAATAGCAACTACTCCGATGCCAGGTCAGCATCATTGTCTAGAGCAGTTGTCGAATTTGAATCCAAACTTGCTCACCTCGTGCTTGCATCTGAACAGAATTCTGCTGTGTCACCGGCGTACAACAGATTACCCCTGGCCGACTTCGCCAACCTGCTGCCTCAGCTAGACCTCAAAGCTGTCTTCCAAGGTGTAGCAAAGACAACACAGCGACCAGATTACCTCATTGTCTCGTCTTTGGCCTATCTCTCCCATCTTTCGGTGTTGCTCCAGCAGACTCCATTGCCCACCCTGCAGGCTTTCTTTGTCTGGAAAACAATACAACAGTGGTCTGACCGCGTTGAAGACGAACGATTGTCCAAGCTTGTGCTCTTCAAGACGAGACTAGGAGGCACCAAAACAGCCTTGCCAGAGGAGAGATGGCGTCATTGCGTACACGACATCAGCTCCGACTTGGGCTGGATCGCCTCTCGCCTCTACGTGAATGAAGGCCTCCCTACCGGGCGCAAGGACACAGCCGCTAACATTGTTGACGATGTCAAAGTTGCTTTTTACAAAATCTTGACTGATAGTACTTGGATGACCCTGAAAGACAGACACACGGCGGCACTCAAGGTGCGTCGCATTCAAGCTGAGATTGCCTACCCGACCACCAAGCCCAATGTCGGCAACCCCCATTCCGTTAAGGACTATTATGGCTTTGATGATCTGCAGCTTTCCAAAGACACTTACTTGTTGAACGGTGTGTCAACTACGAGACAGCAGGTTCGCCGTCAATGGACCAAGGCGGTCGGTTCCCCCACCGATAAGCATGAATGGGATCTGTACTCAACTGCTATCAATCCATTTTACAAGTATGCCGTCAATACCATCTTCGTCCCGGCCGCCCTCCTCAGGCCTCCTGTTCTGCACAACCCTTCTTTGCCAAGTTTTCTTTCATATGGTGCATTTGGACCAATTGCCGGGCACGGAATCTCACACGCCTTCGACACGGTTGGAGCCCACTACTACACTAATGGCACCTATAACGACTGGTGGAGCGATGTTACTACTGCAGAGTACGACCGAAAAGCCCAATGTTTTGCCAGCCAGTACTCCTCCTACACTGTTCCCGGTCCTGATGGTGACCTCCATGTCAATGGCACCTTGACTCTAACCGAGGCCATTGCGGATTCTGCTGGTGCCAATGCCGCTTTTCAAGCCTGGAAAGAACATGAGCGAAATGAAAAGACCCAGACTCTCCCTGGCTTAAATGCTTTCAGCAATGACCAACTCTTCTGGCTGTCATACGGCAGCTATTTATGCTCCAAGGTCCAGCCCGAGCAACTGCAACGCAATGTCCTCGCAAACCCTCATGCACCCAATTCAGTGCGCATTTTGGTGCGTCAGAAATACCCTCTCGTGCTCATCATTGTACTGACATAGTGTAGGGCACTGTAGCCAACTCGCGCAACTTTCTCGAGGCATGGAAATGTTCGTCCAAGGAGCCGAGGTGTGAGTTATGGTGAGACCGATTGTCCATTTCAAGCTTTGACATTGAAGGTATAGCATATGCATGGTATAGTTAGCATTGATCCTGAGGCAATATCCATGTATTGGTAGAGAGTTATGTTTGTTGTGAGAACTGTTGATGTTGCCCGATTATGATACAGAATTGTAGAAAGCAAATGTTTATCAGATAGGAACTTGGACCATTCGCGATGAACGTCGTCATTTCAATTTCAAAGAAATCGAAGTCTATCGATTACGATACCTAGAGAGTAACTGTCAAGTAAGCAAGTAAGGGTCCAACTCCAGCAGTAACTCGAAAACACAAAACAAAGACGATAATTTAAGGTAACAACTCTTTATCCGCATGCTCTTTCCTGTCCATCTTTTGTTCTTTCTCTCTAAGTAGACGGCCTAGGAGACAACGGCAGCCTCGTCCTCGACGAGACTCCTCTATCCGCACTACCCTCGATCCCCGGTGCAGGCACAGCAGCACCAGTCTGATTCGGCGCCACCGCATCGCCAGCACTACTCCCCGGCGACGGCGTCGGCCCACACCGCTCCCCTGCATCCCGAGCCGCCGCATCTAGTTCTCCCTCGATCTGTCCTGAAGGCGTCAACGAAGGTGACCCTGACCGTGATGACGAGGAGGGCTGGATCTTGGTCTTTGTCGCTGTAGTAGTAGTAGTCGTCGTCGTCCGCGCCGCCGCCGCCGTTGTCGTCAACGGCAGGGATGGTGACTCTTTCTTTATGGTGACTTTTGGTGGTGGTGGTGACGACGACGATGATGATGACGATGACGTAAGAGGAAGATTGGCCAGGGTTTGGGATGAGGACAGTGGCGATATGCTGCTGACAGTGAGGAGGGGAGGGGGGCAGAGGGAGGGCGACGAGGAGGATGAGGAGGACCAGAAGTACGAGGAAGGGGGGTTAGGTCCGAGTTTCTTGAACGTTGTTGTTGTCGCTATTGTCGTCATCATCTTCTTGGGAACGGGGCGGCGTTGAGGTACGGGTGGTCTCCTCCCGGTATTATCGCCACCGGTTTTCCTCGTCGAGCTGGCAGCTTTTAGCTTCGTGCTCACATTTGCTGCCATTGTAGCCGTGCTTTTGGTGAGCTGAAAATGGGGGGCATAATAGATTAGCTTCGTTGCTATGTATCAGACGTGGATGGCGTAACTCACCTTGCTGCGCTTGGCTGTCGTCGCCGCCGTCTTCCCCGTCTTCTCTGTTCTCGTCTCTTCGGCGATCTTCTGTCTCTTCGCTGGCTCCAGCTCCGTTTTCTTCTTCCTCTTCTTGTTCTCGTTCTCGTGCTCGTTGTTATCATCACTGTAGTCGGCGGCCTCCTTTATCTCCACCATCTTATCCTCCTTCGCCTCTTTCTCTTCCACCACCACGTCCTCGTCATCAGCGCAATGCTCGTCGCAGAACGGACTGCACCTCTTGTTCTTGCCCTTTCCGCTTGCCCTGTCTCCCTCTTGCCCCGTCTCCCCCTGCTGTTTCTTGATCGCCGCTTGCTTCCGCCCCGCCACTCTTACAGATCGCCTCATCGTCTCAGTAACATCATTAGCCAGGAAGAACGTCCTGCTCACTGCGGGATCAAGTTCGATCAGGCGTTTAGACGGCCTAGCAGCTCCTCCGGCTCGCTTCTTGGTCACGCCCGCCTTGGCCACTCTCCGGCCTTTCTTGGCGTTGCCTTTGTCCTTGGGACTTACCTGTTCCACCGGAGGCAGTTCTATCGTCGCCATCCATTTAGCTGGTGGCTTTGCGCCGCGGGCGATTTCTTCAAGTAACGAGGGAGAGAGGTCGGTGATTGTCGGGGTTAGATTGTATGTCGTGGAGCCAAGGACGAGAGACAGGTGCAGGGTTGCTTGTCGCTGAGGCGGGTGTGGGGAAGACTCTGGTGGCAGAGTCATAGATACCGCCTGCGCGAAGGCATCTACCTGGACAGGCCTCGTGGTCTGAATGCCTTGACTGGTAGTTTGCGGCGCACCGGTCTGAGTCGCCTGGCTGGTGGCTCTCGGCACGGCGGTCTGCGTGCCCTGGCTCCTGGTACTCGTTGCCGCGGTCTGTGTATCTTGGCTTGCAGTGCTTCGTGACGCTGGTATTTGTGTGGTAGGGGCCAGGGTTTCAGTTTGGGTGCCTTGGCTGGCAGTGCTCGCCGCCGCCCTCTGCACCCCCTGACTGACTTTTGCAGGTCGTTGGTCTGGGGCCTCCTCGGACAATTTTGTTTCTGTACTTTCAATCGCACTCTTCTTTCCCGGCGGTGGCTCGAGGACGTTGGTGATATTAGAGGAGACGCCCGTACTCTGATCCCGGGCCTGGGGAGTTGGTGTCGGGTCCTCAATAACTCGCTCATAGCACAGGATGTATGGCGTAAAGTCGTACCCCCATTTTGCTTTCCCTCGAGGCTTGTTGACATCTTCAAAGGACATGCTCTCCACGTCTTTGTGATCATTCACATACCACCACTGGTCATCGGCGCTGCGAATGTAATTAACATAGTGACCTGAGCAAATGCCAATTCGGTTGACAGATCCCGCGTGTAGGATAACCGCTCGGAGCCTGTACTTGGTCGAATGGCAAGCTTCAGCCGGCACGTCTTTGTCGAGTGCTCGCGCGATATTCACGTACTCGGGAATTTCAACGACCCGCTGATCCTTTGGAGGATGTACAGGCTTGCTCCCTGAGTACTTCGCGCCTTGAAAACGGATAATATCCACGAAGAGAACCTCAGGGAGACTGGCGTATGAGTACCACCTCCAGTCTTCGTTCGAGGAGTCTCGCTCCTTCTTGGCGTCCCAGTACTCTGCCGAATTCTTGTCGAGATGGCCATGTTTGTCCTTGAACTTGGCCTCGAAGTCTGCAACACAATCGTCGCAGTACCAAGACTCGCCAGGAGTCTTACGCCACTGTCTTAGGAGCTCGTCGAGCGTAAAGGACTTCTGCTTGATCTCTTGGCCAGCATTGTCAAACTTCTTCATCACCAGTGTCCATGAGGTGTTGGTTTGGATATGTGCTGTTCGGTGTTTGACGTGGTTGGTTTGCCAGCAGCCCCTGCATCTCTTTCTATCGGTCTGGCTGAGCGTGAACAGGTCTCTCCAATCCTGGGCGTCTTGCAAAAATGTGGAGCTCTCATCGAGTTGGAAGCCACATTGATTGAGGAAGTATTCCAGAAACTGCCTCGCATCACTTTGCTGCCTAGGCAGGAACTGATATGTAAATGCAGTGTCGGCCTCCAACCTTCTCTCTAGCTTGTCCATTTCCTGCCGTAAGCGTCGTGTCTTCTCTTTGCTTGGTGTGTCCCAGAGGACGCGATAGAGTCGATCGAGGTCCAGTAAGAGGTTTGAGTAATTAGCAGCGGGCACACTGAGGCCATTATTGTAGACCACTTCCTCGTTTTCATACTCAAGGCTTAGTAGCTTCAACCTATGATAATTCTGGATGAAGCTCATTATGGGCCAAGTGCTAAGAAGCATAATGACCACAGCATTGCGGTAGCACGTGTTATCAGCGAAGCTCAGACCGACTGGCTCGTTCGAGGCAGTATTGTCTGGCGGAGTCCTTACCGCGCTGAGAAATTCTGGGTTAGGCGACCTGAACACTCTCTCCCTCTGTTTAGAGTCTGGTGGACTCGACTGTTCAATCATTCTCGGACTTGTCTGGGTTTTAGTTGGCGTAGTTGGACTGGCAGTGGGGGTTGTTTGCGGCGGATGGTTCCCGGAGGGCTTGGGGTCCCCTTTCTTTGAGCTGGTCTTGCGCTTAGCCATATCTAATGCAGTTACAAGTACGACTTGAACAGATGGGACAAGGTCAAAAGCAGAGACGGGATTCGGTTCATAAGTGTCTATGATGCTGCCGCAAAGAAATGTAAATAGAATGCGACTGAATGAAAAGCTGGGTACTGTGTCTAAAGAATTGATACAAAGACAAGGGATGCAAACGGGGGCAATACAAAGAACAATCGCAAGCAGCATGATGAAGACATCCTCAATTAAGAGATCCATGTGCTTATTTCAACAGTGAACAATGGCCCAGTGTCGAGACATTCAATCGGGAAAATGACTGTATGAATAACAAGTCACGTGATAATAGGAGTGTTCCATGGGCGTTGGAAGGAGCGGCAAGAAATTGTTAATGAACACCAACAAATCATTAGTGGTAACAGAGCATTGAGGGTAACAGGGTATTGAGAGTTTTGGTGGCTGCTGCTGTTGTGTTCAGAGGGTCTTTGAAAAAGCCAAGGGTGATCAGCCGGTGCGGTCGAGAGAAGAGGCTTCTCGTGCTGCATCGTCGTGGATAGTGTGAATGACAGTCGTTAGGAAGGAAGATCTGTAAACAAAGATGACAAAAGCAGGAGAGTAATCGGCGCAGGAACCAAAGATTTGCGTAGTCTCTGTCCATGCTATGACAAAGAGCAATCGTCGCTCTGCGTGAGGACATCAGTGTTCCGTTTGCGGACATGAGAGCCGTGGTCGAATTCTGCCAGTGTAAAAAAGAAATTCAAGATTGACAAAGACCAGACATTGGCAACAGGCGATCTGGAATGATTGCTTGCAATCATACCACGTGCAGCACGTTCTGAGTAACGTATTCCAAAGCGGTAGTGGGAAGAGAGACTTATTAAGAAGTGGCATCAAACACGCCAAGACCAACATTCCACCTCAGTGATAGGGCGCTCGATACGAACAAATAGCGAATGATGCTCCTTTAAACTGACAAAGGCTCCTCTTTAAACGGAATGCGCCTGCATAACTCTTGTTGTCACCGAGCTGGATCCATCATCCCTTCAAAATCTCCCACAACTCTCTGGTCAATTGCCACCGCCACCGCCACCGCCACCACTCCTCCCGCCGTCTGTGCTTCTCGACCAGAGCAAGACAGGTGAGAAGAACCTGTTGGGATGACAATCAATCATACGACTAGTATAAGCAAGTGTGAAGTGCGTCTGATATATTATTATACATATCTCATAGTACAGAGAAATCGTCTTTGGTACAAGAATAGGGGGCAGAGCTCCCATGGTCACGTGACATAGTTTAGTGACAATCTAGTGACAACTCGGAATAGCTCCATTACCATAC